>LBNU01002187.1:62880-90707 GCA_014162995.1 Artemisia annua | reverse complement strand
AAAATGTGTATTTTGAATGTATTGGGTAGTAAAAATATGTATTGGGTATTAGTTTAGTAGTTAACGAAAGTTACGCATATTTAAACGGTTCATATAAAGAAATTACATTAGGCGCAAGGAAATATTTTTGGCACTTTGGAATTCATTTTGGTAGTAGTAAGATGTAATAAATATATTTATTAGGAGCATTGGGTACCTCGTGTAATCATTTGCATGTGTAAAATGATTGTTAAATAAATATACGTAACTAATTATTGTATAATTTTCTTCAACAATTAAATTACGAAAGTAAGTATTAGTAATGAAATGTGGTAATATAAACTAAATATGGTCTATTGCCATTATGAATTTTTATGATTGCTCATAACTTTACGTTTATAAAATTAAAAGTTAAACGTAAAACGTTTTTCACGTAAGCTTTAAAATAAATACTTCGAGTTTGGAAAATAGTATTGACCTGTAAAATAGCGGGTTGTCATACGGTTCGCGTGCGGCGTTGTTTTTCAGAAAAATGTGAGAAAACTCTCAGCAAATTACGAAACTTGTCAGTAGCTATCCAAAATGGAATAATTTGTGTTTACTGATAAAAATAGACTTTTTTAATGATGACTGTAAGCTACAATACGCGTTACAGATAGCCGAAATACTCAAAAATATTCATTTATGCATACAAATGCCCAAATTAGCTATAATAAATAAATATTTATTATTAAAATTAGTCTGAAAAATTCCGGTTTGTTACAGATCAAGGATATAGAGTTGCGATCACAAATCCCTTAGGTCGGTTAGAATATAAAAAACGATTACTCAAAACCCTTAAGGAACGATTAAACAAAAATCCAAAGAGCAAGTGATTTAAGCACTAATTTTGATAAGTTTAATGAATAACACAAATGTTAAAACAGTTAAACTTACAAATCAGAACAAAAAAACACAAGATCTGGTGGAAAATTGAAAAAACGATTGAAGGTTTGTAAGGGTTAAAGAAAATCGCCACTTCCTAATCCAATCGGTTTTATCATATTACTTGGTGAAATCGTTTTTAGAGTTTTCTAAACCGCCTTTTGATTGTAATCGATCCTGTTTATCCTTGATTCATATGTCGGTTATTTTTAAATCACATATATATTTAATAGGGTCGGTTGTGGTTTAGGGTTTCGTTCCCTTTATTTTAGATCGATCCTTTTTTCATTCTGAAATCCTAAGTCGGTTTTAATCGACTACAATATATATTAGGACAATTACTTTCCTGCCGCACATTGATTCATTCATTATACGATTCCTTTTTTAGGGTTTTGTTCCTTTGTTGTGCGATTATTTGTTCCTGGTGCGTTAACTCTATTACTAAACTCGTTAGGGTTTGGTTTACTTTATGATTGCTGGTTCTTTTGATCGATCAAGTGATGTTCATTGCTCTATTATTAAAGGATCAATTCTGGTTGGATTTAGCCTTAATGCCTAAAAAACCTTTGCTGGTTTTTACATTCAATTTTTATTGGTTATCTACTGGACGTATACCCTTGTTAGGGTTTGTTTTATTGCTGGTACTCTTTTGGGTTCGTATGTTCGTAGTCTGATGGAGTTTACTGGAAGTGGGTTAATGAGAGAGGGTAAGTGACTATAAAGTCTGCTATTGATCGATTTGGATGTTGGGTTGCTTCTACTGCTGCTACGCTTTTGATTACCCCTACAAATTGATTCGGATGTTTGGTGTTATGTTAGGCTTTCGAAACCCTATTTAATGGAAGTTAAGTTTGAAGGTACCCTTGTTCAAAAACCTATCGCTCATACTTTCACAAGATGATATTCATTCTTTCTATTTGATGGTCTTGTGATTGCATGTATAATCATATTCCTACCAGAATTAAGAGTTTAATTAGCTATGTGGTACGTAATATGATCCTTTGGAAGTTAGGGTGTGCTATAAACCCTAGTGGCATTTGTTTGTTGGTGACATGACTCGTGGTGCTGCTGGAGTGGCTTCTATGACGCATTTTTTTGGGCAGGTTGTTCATGTTATCATTCTCGGTGTATGAGCATATTTGGTCAGTTTGATGCCTATGTTTAGAGGGAATCTATTTTCTGCATTTGATGATCCCATGCTCGTTGAAGGTTTTGTTTGTGGTGGTTTGCTATTACAAACAGATTTTATGTTGAAGACCGCTTGGATGTTTCTTCGCGGAGTCTTCATGGAAGTTAAGGTGGACCGCTATAGTGACATAGAAGGCTCAAGTGGTTTTCTTGAGTAGTATTGTTAATTTTTATGTACTTTTGTCATTATTGGTAGGTTCATGTTATTGTAAGTTATAGGAATGGTGTGTCATTCTTATATTCGAGTCTGTAAGTGTCCTAAGGGACTGAGATGAGGGATGTCACCCTCATCCTTTGTACCTCAATGTTTTTTTTGGAGTAATGAATTTTACCGGGGTGAATTAACCCTTTTACCCAAAAAAAGTTGCAGGAACAAATCGCGTTAAAAACGCAACACCATGACTTAAATTATGAACGTGCCACATATGAATAACACCTCTCGTGCGTTTTGACTCCTCGTTCTCTAAGAGATGTAAACTTCCCAACGATCTCTCAAAACTCTCAGGCATTTTACGAGATTTCGATGATCTCGAAACTATCTCGTAACCGTATATGTCATGGAACGTATGTTAAACATTTCATACTCACCAAACCGAACACACCCTCTTAACTTTGGGCTTTGGCCCACTGCTCCCGAATGGCAACCCACTCTAATGACATTGGGCCCTGACCCATTTCTCAGGATAAACCAACGCACCATTGTTTTGTCATTGGGCCTTGATCATAAATTTGAGCCCGACATTATTCAAGCCAAGGACTTAAACCATATTTTGAGTTATTTGACTACTTGTATACCTTAGGCAATAAATACAAGCAAATTATGCACGTAAAACACGATTTCATATATAAAGCGAACAAACTTTATTTCACATTTGTTAAGGTTACATGGAAACACAACAAAGATTTATTACAACGCTGCCCATTACTTCCAAAACTTATCAATAACAATCGCTAGGACCACTATGGGTACGAGAAACACGAAAATCCCGACCAAAAATGCACGATCTTCTTTCAAAACATAGGCCACGTAAATAGTAGCAACAACAATATACACGATTGCAACCATGGTAATAATGTGCGGCATTTTGGAAAATTATTGAGAGAAATGAAATTGAAAGGTTATGTTTTGAATGGTAAAATGGGGATTTTAAAATGGAATAATTTAAAAAGGGGAATTAGCCGTTGGGCTACTGTTGGGTACTGTGCACCACTATTGAAAAACACTGTTCTGATAAAAAATAAAAAATAAAAAAGTAGTCATTTTTATTTTTTCATCGGTTACAGAAGCTTGGAACATGTTCTGTGTTGCCTCTTAAGGTTTATTTAATGAATTTTCTTTACAAAGTCGAAGTTTCCCAACCTTCTCGGAAAAGTTTTCATTTAAACCTAGTAATAACAACCTTCTTAGAATAGAATCCCGGGACGGGATTCAGTTTAACGGGTAGGTACTATCACACCCAGTGATTTTTCCTAATATTTAACATGTCATTACAACGGAAATCAACCATTTTTACGGGATAATTTTTTTTCCAACTATGATAATCTAAATGACATAGCACGTTCTCACATTTTTGTGTCACACTCATTTGTATGTGTCATTATAGTCTCAAATCGCGAAATAATATAAACCTAGTAACATTTTAAATTTTATGTATCATAATTCGATTAAATACGTTTTACTAATTTTCCGAACTTATAAAAACTTTCCTAAATACTCACTAATGACATTGGGCTTCGGCCTAATACCACACAACACTAAACGGACCCTTAACTTATTTCTTTTCTTGGGCCTGGTCGCCAAATAAGCCCAACAAACAAATTGGCCCAAAACACAAATAAATATAATGATAGGCAGTCAAGGGATGTTTACTTTGGCTCGTTATCTTTGAAATTCACTTAACAGCATATCAACATCTTATCATGTCTCGACCAAGCTCACTAATGAGAATCAAATTTGACAACTCACTCTCATTTATACGTTGTTTGATGGACAAATAACCAACAAAGCTTAGCTCGACCTCCATGATTTAACACTATTTCAACTAGACTAAAAATGTATATTTTTCTAGTTATATGTCTCGAACTAATTTCGAACCCCCCTGAATAACTTCAAACGAGCACCCACTAGTTACTTGGTCACGTCTATAAGTAGCTTGGACTCTTGGAGTGCTCGACTTCAACTAAACAAACCAAAACTTGTGTTTCTTTTGTTCCCTAGCGACGGCCAACAACCCAGCCAAACACCATCATTTTGTGTTAAGACACACTCCAAGTTATGACATTTTGACTTTCCCCCTGCTAGTACCACGCTTTTTATTTATTTATTCTCTTTGCTTCTCTGCCAAACCGAACCAAAACATTCACCACACTCTTTTGTTTTGGGTCGACTAACAAGAACAAGAACAAGCACCCGTGTGAATTCCTTACAAAACCACTCTTACACTCTACCTCTTACACACCTCCATTGCTCCCCTATCCTTGAGCAACCTGTGTTTAGAAGTTGTGAACACTCAAAGTGACTCAAAATTCTCAAATAAGTGTTACACATATTATCAGTCATGTCTAAGAAGTCACATGGTCCCCTCTTTGTCCTTTACTTCTTTAATTGTTCGACATATATACAAGAAATACTAGAAACCATGTTACATTCTTACAAGCTTACTGACACACTCCAAGTACTTACACACTCCACCTCCCTTGCTCCCCAATCGCTGAGATGCCTTGTGTAAGGACTTCTGAACTGAATGAATGCCATAAGCAAACGCAAGCTTCCCCAACCTCTTTGTCTCGATATGATTGGGTAAGATACTCGTGTGACATATGTAAACAGTCGAGATGCATTCACACTCAAAGTCTTGCCATTTCCCTGCCCATTTCGCCATTTGTCACACACAAACTTGGGTATATAAAGAGCCATGCAAATCGACAGTTCACTCACACACAAACACATCAAACATTTCACTTTTTGTTCCTGTTGAACGAGAAGGAGAGGAAGAGAACAAGAAGGTTCAAGTGATTATTCTCACAAGCTCTCAAGTCCTTACTTGGGTCGCTACTAAACGGGTTACGCACTTTGGAAGTCGTTGGATTCGTCTTGCCTTATTTCTCGTTCGTATTCCACACCATTTCCCACCACTAGTTGGTGTAGTAAGTTTCCGAACTCATTTCGATACGTAGCATAACTTCATTGTTAGGTTTCTTTAAAAACTTTCATTTCGTATGCATACACATTCGGTGTAATCGATCCCATGCATCTGTAACATAAATAATGTGGTATTGTCAAAACTTGAGTGGCCATGCAATAACGAAGAAACATCAACAAGTAAAATACATGCTAACGCAAGTTAAGCTCTTAAATGTAAACCAACTAAAAATGAGTTTTTCTTATATATACAAACATACATACATGATATCACAAGCTCAGTTGTGGCTAAAGAAGACGAAACGCAAACCATTTATGGAGTTCTAAGCTCAGCTTTTGAAGAAGAAGAAAACACAAGAATTCTTTTATAAAACACAAGCCATGCACGTTAAAACTGTGAAGTTTATAACAAATAATAAGCAGCCTAAACCCTTGTTAACAACATAGACTCCAAGACATAACATAACAATTAACTTAGCTCAGTTGGTGGGACGCTTCGCTGTTATGCGAAGGGTCTTGAGTTCGAATCCCTCCTATGGCAATTTTACTGTTTTTTTTTTTTGCTATTTTCTAAAACTTTAGCCTTTTGACAGTTTTCAGCCCTCATCATTGGATAACTTGTGAACTTACTTAAAAACTTTAATAAGTTTTATAACATATATTAAAATTTACATTTATAGCCCCAAACTTTGAACCACTTATCATTTTCTTAAAAACTTTTATAAGTTTGTAAAAATATTTATTGTGGACTGAATACGAAAATCATTTAACTATTAGGGTTAAAAGAGTAACTTTTGTATAACTTAAAGGTTTACACAGAAACTTAATTACGGTTTGACAAGTTAACATTTTACGACTATACCGTTATCTATATTTTTGAGACTATAATGAAATAATATTTCTGGATAACTTGAATTATAAAATATATAACTTAATGTTATTATCAATAACTTGAATACACGTCAGGAAATGATTGTTTCTACAAAACTCATCGATTCATTCAACCAGAGATAACCTACATTTACTACAAGTTATCATCCACCAACTTTAGTAAATTAATCATAACAAGGAAATATAAACAATAACGATACTCATACATAAAGGCAAGTTATATAGTATATAACTTTGTTTTTGAACTTTAAGCGTTTTGCCACGCAAGCCACCTCTGCCACAAAATCATTATGTCATATGACACTATGTCAAATCACAATTCTCGATAAGTTAAACTTATCCCAGACTTCTATAATTATTCAGGTTAACTTGTAAAGTCATTTCCATTCTACTTTTGACATTACGTTATCTCTGTCTACCATAATCCTCAGGTGAGTCATAACCCCTACTTTTACTAGTTTTATAAACATTTTTGGGGAGATACATGCACAACTACTGTTTTTACTTTTACAAGTATTCGTTAACTATTTACAAATGACTGTCAGTTACATGCTTATATTCATATAAACCTTACTAGTTTACACATTTTATATCTCATGAAGAGATACCTGCTATAAATATGATTACAAGTGACTTATCAACTGTATGCTATACTTGACCGCTATTGCCTAAGTTTGCTATTACCAAAAGTCCCTCGATCATGAACCTTAATCACTTGTAGGGTGAACGTAAATAGTTGTGGATAGATCTATTTGGGACTGACAATCCCCGTTTGGTTTGCTAGAGGAAAGCCACCGGACACACTTTATTTGATGACATAGGTTACTGGTAAATGCCTATCTTGGGGGCCTTAATTCTTTTCGTCATATTATTTATATGATAAGCTGTTAATCGTTGCGTGTCATGAGGCTTAGGGCAATAGAACCGTGGTACTGTGGTCATGACACAGTACTGCAATGACTGATGTTATGGGCGTGTAATGACGTAGCCCACTGTTTTATCAAATGACGAACTTGTGTGTTCACTATATAGCAGGAAATCACTATTAATTGACAAATCATAACTATTTTTGGATTGAGCCAGTTAGGGCAAACCAACGAACTATCTTTGGGTTGAGCCAGTTAAGGCAAACCAACGAACTATTTTTGGGTTGAGCCAGTTAGGGCAAACCAACGAACTATTTTTGGGTTGAGCCAGTTAGGGCAAACCAATAAACTATCTTTTGTTGACTTTGATTTTGATAATCAACTGTTTTCACTATAAACACTATGGATTTACTCATACTTTGATTTAGATATAACTACTATGGACTCACAAACTCTTTGATTTTGGAAATCACTATTCAACCTATAAACTCTATGAACTCACCAACCTTTGTGTTGACGGTTTTAGCATGTGTTTATCTCTGGTCCATAATGAGCAAAGATGGCACGGAGGAGCACGAATACTTATGAAGGCTATAAATTTTACTATCATTCGAAAACTTATTTATTTAACTTTAAAAGCAACGGGACCTCATTTTGTAAAACTCTGGTATTTATAAAATTTGAATGATAAATCTTTTAAAATGACTAAAATGAAAATCATTTTCTACCATTAAGTTGTTGTGCTATGAAGTAAAACCCGATCTAAATTCCGCTGCACTTTTTGAAAATTGGGGGTGTTACATCATAGTTGTGTGTAGGCATGACGCAAGCCGCTGTTGGACAAATCATTGCCAAGAACATAGCTACTGACCCCACCAAGGATCTTACTCACTTGGAATTTATGGGTTAAAATCCCCCTCCTTTGGCGGAACTATAGACACGAAGGAATTTCTCAAATGGTTCGAAGAAATAGAAACAATATTTCGATGTGGCGATTGCCGTAAGGAAGACAAGGTTAAGTTTGCCACTTGCACTTTTCGGGATCATGCCCAGGAATGGTGGACTAAATATGTTCAGATAGTAGGGGTCGATACTGCTTACTCACACTCTTGGGAGAAACTAAAAAGGATGACGAGTTTAAAATTTGTGTAAGAAGCGAATTACGAGCAGTGGAACAGGAAACCCTAGACTTTACCATGGTAGGAGATGATGTTGACAAGTACACTACTCGTTTTTATGAATTAGCACGACTAGGCCCTGCAATGGATGAACCGGAAAGCAAGAAATTTGAAAGGTATATCGGGGGACTCTCCCCTGAAATTCGTAAGTTGGTCATCTCATTGGAACCTGATACCATGTTTAAAGCTGTCAATATGGCGAACGTAGATAAAGAATACATAGCTCACACCAAGACATTAGGAAACAACAGTGAGCATTGTCACTTGCATGATGAGATCCCTTGTCTCTAAAGGCAAACTTTATAAGAGCAATTTGTCCCTTCCATGATAAGAGCCGTTGTCCCTAAAGGATCACTTGTTGAGAGCAATTTTACCTTACTTTATGGGAGCCGTTGTCCCTAAACGCTTGCTCACTTGATAAGAGCAATTGCCCTTTACATGATGATAGCCGTTGTCCCTAATGCTTCCACACTTGATAAGAGCAATTGTCACTTACGTGATGAGATCCGTTGTCTCTAAAGGCAAATTTTATAAGGGCAATTTGTCCCTTCCATGATAGAGCCGTTGTCCATAAAGGCTCACTTGTTGAGAGCAATTGTACCTTACTTTATGGGAGCCGTTGTCCCTAAACGCTTGCTCACTTGATGAGAGGAATTGCCCTGTACATGATGATAGCCGTTGTCCCTAATGCTTCCACACTTGATAAGAGCAATTGTCACTTACGTGATGAGATCTGTTGTCTCTAAAGGCTAATTTTATAAGGGAAATTTGTCCCTTCCATGATAGAGCTGTTGTCCCTAAAGTCTCACTTGTTGAGAGCAATTGTACCTTACTTTATGGGAGCCGTTGTCCCTAAACGCTTGCTCAGTTGATGAGAGCAATTGCCCTTGACATGATGATAGTCGTTGTCCCTAATGCTTGCACACTTGATAAGAGCAATTGTCACTTACATGATGAGATCCGTTGTCCCTAAAGGCTAACTTTATGAGGGCAATTTGTCCCTTACATGATAAGAGCCGTTGTCCCTAAAGGCTCACTTGTTGAGAGCAATTGTACCTTACTTTATGGGAGCCGTTGTCCCTAAACGCTTGCTCACTTGATGAGAGCAATTGCCCTTTTTATGTTGATAGCCGTTGTCCCTAATGCTTCCACACTTGATAAGAGCAAGTGTCACTTACATGAGGAGATCCGTTGTCTCTAATGGCTAACTTTATATTTGCAATTTGTTCCTTCCATGATAAGAGCCGTCGTCCTTAAAGGCTCACTTGTTGAGAGCAATTGTACTTTACTTTATGTGAGCCGTTGTCCCTAAACGCTTGCTCACTTGATGAGAGCAATTGCCCTTTACATGATGATAGCCGTTGTCCCAAATGCTTGCACACTTGATAAGAGCAATTTTCACTTGCATGATGAGATCCCTTGTCCCTAAAGGCTAACTTCATCAGGGCAATTTGTCCCTTACATAATAAGAGCCGTTGTCCCTAAAGGCTCAGTTCTTGAGAGCAATTGTACCTTACTTTATGTGAGCCGTTGTCCCTAAACGCTTGCTCACTTTATGAGAGCAATTGGACTTTACATGATGATACCCGTTGTCCCTAATGCTTGCACACTTGATAAGAGCAATTTTCACTTGCATGATGAGATCCCTTGTCCCTAAAGGCTAACTTCATCAGGGCAATTTGTCCCTTACATAATAAGAGCCGTTGTCCCTAAAGGCTCAGTTCTTGAGAGCAATTGTACCTTACTTTATGTGAGCCGTTGTCCCTAAACGCTTGCTCACTTTATGAGAGCAATTGGACTTTACATGATGATACCCGTTGTCCCAAATGCTTGCACACTTGATAAGAGCAATTTTCACTTGCATGATGAGATCCCTTGTCCCTAAAGGCTAACTTCATCAGGGCAATTTGTCCCTTACATGATAAGAGCCGTTGTCCCTAAAGGCTCAGTTCTTGAGAGCAATTGTACCTTACTTTATGTGAGCCGTTGTCCCTAAACGCTTGCTCACTTTATGAGAGCAATTGGACTTTACATGATGATACCCGTTGTCCCTAATGCCTGCACACTTGATAAGAGCAATTTTCACTTGCATGATGAGATCCCTTGTCCCTAAAGGCTAACTTTATGAGGGAAATTTGTCCCTTACATGATAAGAGCCGTTGTCTCTAAAGGCTCACTTGTTGAGAGCAATTGTACCTTACTTTATGGGAGCCGTTGTCCCTAAATGCTTGCTCATTTGAAGAGAGCAATTGCCCTTTACATGATGATAACCGTTGTCCCTAATGCTTGGACACTTGATAAGAGCAATTGTCAATTGCATGATGAGATCCGTTGTCCCTAAAGGCTAACTTTATGAGGGCAATTTGTCCTTTACATGATAATAGCCATTGTCCCTGAAGGCTCACTTGTTGAGAGCAATTGTACCTTACTTTTTGGGAGCCGTTGTCCCTAAATGCTTGCTCAGTTGACGAGAGCAATTGCCCTTTACATGATGATATCCATTGTCCCTAATGCTTGCACACTTGATAAGAGCAATTGTCACTTGCATGATGAGATCCGTTGTCCCTAAAGGCTAACTTTATGAGGGCAATTTGTCCCTTACATGATAAGAGCCGTTGTCCCTAAAGGCTCACTTGTTGAGAGCAACTGTACCTTACTTGATGGGAGCCGTTGTCCCTAAACGCTTGCTCACTTGATGAGAGCAATTGCCCTTTACATGATGATAGTCGTTGTCCCTAATGCTTGCACACTTGATAATTGCAATTGTCACTTGCATGATGAGATCTTTTTGGGTAAAAGGGTTAATTCACCCCGGTAAATTGCATTACACCAAAAAACATTGAAGTACAACGGATGAGAGTAACATCCCTGATCTCAGTCCCTTAGGACACTTACAGACTCTTATATAAGAATGACAAACTATTCTTATAACTTACCAAAACCAAAAGAAACGTTGAAGTACAATGGATATGGGTGAAATCCCATATCTAAGCCCGTTACATAGGCGAAAGTTCATACATAACAAGACACTACCATTTCTTACAAATAAGAAAGAAACACTACCACATAGACCAAACAGGACTATAGAAGATCAACTACTTCCTGACTCGTCCTTGGAGCTTGATATCTTCATTAAATGCACCCAACCGTCCTGGAAGATCGCATAGTTGATCATTAAAGTCATCATAATCATAGTAATCTTCCTAATCACCTCCACCACCTGACGATGAGAAAGTACCAATAGGCATATCAAATAAATTCGCAGACTCATCAAAAGTGTTAAGAACCTTATCTTCACTATCTGAATCATCAATCTCACCAACCTTAGAAAACGGGTTGGTCCTCTTAGTAGCAGAAGTAGTGGAATGTACACTCACAAGTGGTTCAACCAAACTTACAGTATTAGCAGAAACCTCACAAGGTTTCAAAGTATCCATACCTTCCTCCGACATTGTAGTAATGGGGCTGTTAGAAGTTACCTTATTAATATGCAATTCAGCACCATCTCCAACATCCACCACGTTAGAAGAGTTAACGGCAAGATCAAGCACCTTATTCTTTTCCCAAATAACCTCCATAGCATTCCTAATTTTACCAAGATCAACGTTATCATTAAACTCATTCACTTCATTATTCACCAAAGGAGTATCAGTTTGATCATTAGGAGTCTCCTCATCAGTGACCTCATTAGTGATTTCATTAGTGACCTTAGGAGTAGAATTATCCTTCGGTATGGAAGTACTAGCCTGGTCTTGATTACTAGGCTTAGCAACTGGTCTATAAACAAATTAGGCTTACCCGAGACCTTTGCCTTGTTACCAACCTTTGAATTATGCTTATTAGACCCAAGACCAGCATCCACACTCATTCTCTGGTTAACCTCAATCAGCTTCTTATGGCACTCCTTATCCACATGATCAAAAAGTTTGCATACCGAGCAACGGGGAGGTTTATACTCAACCTCAATATCAATCTTAACCATTCGATGCTCCTTTGTCTTTGGAATAGGAACTGCCACCACAAGTGATTCCACAAAATCATTATCCACTGAAATCTCAACTAACACCCTTGCATATGAATTCATTCCCCACGACTTAAGACACATATTACTCATGTATTCATCAAACATAATAGTGCGTCCCAAATTAGCCGTGATCATTTTGAGCCCAACCAACGAATATGCCACCACCGGCACATTATACAATTTAACCCACACCGGAACCTTCTTTATGTCCTCCTTAACCAAATCAGAATTAGGGTTCCAAACATGAAGCATTAATGGGACTGACCTAATTCGACAAGGACCATGATTAAGGACATCCTCCATTCCCTCCCTACTTGAGAACTGAAACATAAAGAAACCTTGATGTATCATGACATGCATTAACCCGAATTTCTTCCAAAAATTCCGAGCAAAGTTTTGGACTACAGGAAACGCGGGCCTTTGTCCAACAAAATAGCCATAGAGTTATCAAATCTTGCACTAATCGTTTCCACTTCTTCTTGCGGTATAACCACATCAGCCAAAGATAGATCAACCACATCATGATGATTAATTTCTTCCGTGACTTTAGAACCCACACAGGTCGTGGGTATATTATTTTCAACAATCGTGGTACCAGCAGCAACATGGCTAATTTCATTCACATCAGAAGTGGGTTTCGAACGCCCCACCTCACAAACATCCATCTTGTTATCCTTGATGTTTTCCAGGACACTAGCAACAGCAGCAACGTGGTTATTAGTGACTTCACCTTTGTCCTTATTTATGTCCTTAGTCGTAATCACATCATCAACTAAACAAGTAGAAACCACATTATCTTTAACACAACGAAGTGGCTTTAGCGGTTTACCATCTTTACCCAATATTTTACCATCAATATTCTTAACACGCCTAGCCAAACCACTCAACACCGACTCTGATATACCATCATTCAGCAATGAATTCTTTGTCGATTTGTTGAGAAAACTTTGCTCCATCTCTCTTAAAACCCCACAATCAAATAAAACAATCAAATATAACCCAAATAAGAACCACGTACTAAACAATCCCTAAACAATTAGGGAATCGACCAATACAGATTCAAGAAGCAAAACCCTAAATTAGGGTTAAGTATAATCGTTAAAGCTCAAGCACACCCAAATAACAGATCAAAAGATATAACAATGAATGATCAGGCCAAGAACCGACTTTAAATAGGCTTGTAGTATGTCGGTTTAATTAAACCCCAAACAAAAATGATTTAGGGTTTAGAGTAAAAAATCAATTCCAATCACCCTTAATGAACTTCCAACCACGATCCTAAATCTATGTAGCAACTGGAGATTAGATTGATGAACGACTACAATGAATTAGGGATTATATGGTGGAAAACGATTGGGATTTAGAGGTTTTTGAAATCGATTCGAAAAAAACCCTAACAAGAACGATCACAAGAACAGCCAAAAATTAAAGGAACCTAACCACGAATCTGCTCAAGAAACTAATTAACACGAAGGTTAATCAATAATTATTACAAATTAGTGGAAGAAAACCAAAAAAATTAGCCGCAATTGTGAAAAACGATTTAGGTTAGGTTAGGGTTTTTTTTCGCCACCTAAAGAGAACAGGGGTTTTAACAAATTAAAGTAAGGTATAATTGCTCTCACTTCTGTTGTCCCTAAAGGCTAACTTTATGAGGGCAATTTGTCCCTTACATGATAAGAGCCGTTGTCCCTAAAGGCTCAGTTGTTGAGAGCAATTGTAACTTACTTTCTAAACTTCTCTCTCTAGGGGCAATCAGCCGCCAACCACCCTTCCTTTTTCCGGCCACTAACAATCACTAAATCGTCTCTCTACCTCTAAATCCTTGTGTATTGGTATGCAATCGGTTTTGTTGGTGGTGTATTCTAGTGGGTGGCGGGTGAAACTGGTCTTTATTCATGGTTATGACTGATCGAATCTTCTCTATCTTGGTAGGGTTGAGTCGGTTGTCATTCTGTTTATTTTAATCGTCCTTAATTATAATCGATACCCTAATCTTTATTCTTAATTGTGAATCGTTTTCTTTAGGGTTTGAATCGTTACTAGGATGATTGATTATTATTTTAATGGATCCTGTAATACATGTTCCATATATCCCTTTGATGATTTCTCTTTGGCGGTTTCCAAAACCATAAATCGTTTTAGATTTAGGGTTTCGGATTTGTGATTAATTGATATAATTTATAACCGCCTATTGGGTTTCTTGTGTGGATCGCTCCTATTAATCTAATGTCGGTTCTAATCAAATATATAGGGTCGATTTGATTAATCAAAACTTATCCCTTTTGCAAGAACGAATCCCTTTTCTAGGTTTTTGTATTATTCGGTTTTGATTAATTCATTATGATGATTGGTTTGCTGCTCGTTCCTGAATATCTTTTGTGTTATGCAAGTTGGATTCACCAATCCATTCTTTCATGTAAGTCGATTTGTTGATCGTGGGTTATTTTTTGGTTTGTGATCGTGGGTTATCTGCTGGTTATTCTTGGAAGTGGGTTGAGAGAGTGTTGGTGTTATGCTGATGAGAGTTAAGGTTTTCTGGAACCGTAATTTTCTGTGTGTTAGGGTTCCTAAAACCTTGTTTAGTGCATATGCGTGATACTGCTGCTGTTTTCATGTTCGAAACCCTAGTTTATTGATTATTATATTGCAATCAGTGCTTGTATTGGGACTGATTTGAGGTGGTTTTCGATTATGGTTGTTGTTGCATGATAGGGTTTTTAGAAACCTTCTATTGAGCTGTTGTTTATCGTTATTGCTGGAAGTTATGTGGGGATCTTTGGTTTAACACGCTTCTTCTTTCAACGACATGCTTGTGAGTGATATTGTGTGGGTATGTTGATCGAGGTTGTTGTATGTTATGGAAGTTGGGTTTATTAATCCTAGGTTTGATCATGGTTTTTGATGGAAGTTAAGTTTGTGGGGGCTCTTGTTCAAAACCCCATTTACACCATGCCATTCATGTTCATTAATTTTCTTCTGCTTATGGCTAGGTAGATTGATCTACATTCTATGGTTTGATGTTTATCGTGGATCAATGCTGATTTGTGTGCTGGAAGTTAGGGTCTGACCCTATGTTTGTCCCTATGTTGTTCTAGTTCTTATAGTCGCCTGGAGCCTTGCAATTCCATTCGGATTGCATAAGGCCCTCTCTTCGTGATGTGTATTTATAATGGCTGCTCTGGGAATGGAAATCATGGGGTGTAAGGTGGTGGGTTGCTGCGTTGTGGTGCTACTCGATCATGAAGGTTTTGTTTGTGGTGATCTTGATACTACAAACAAATGATATGTTGAAGTTCACTTGGGTTTCATATGTGGATTTTCATGGAAGTTAAGGTGGACTACCATAGTGATATAGAAGGCTCAAGTATTTTTCTTGAGTAGTATTGTAATTTTTATGTACTTTGTCATTATTGGTAGGTTCATTTTATTGTAAGTTATAAGAATGGTGTGTCATTCTTATATTCGAGTCTGTAAGTGTCCTAAGGGACTGAGGCGAGGGAAGGCACTCTCGTCCTTTGTACTTCAACGTTTTTTTTTTTTACAAAAAGGTAAAATATATTAAATAAAATGAGAAGGTTATATACAAAAAATAGCACAAAAGATAGAAAAGATGGGACAACCCCCAAACAGTTCTATCTATTGCCTAGAAAAGAAAGAACCAAAAGAATTGGACAAAACCAATTCAATAACAAAGGCTGCAAATAACAAAAGTTACCAATAACAAAACAAAAGAAAGATAACCAACAAAAGCAAAACCCTTCATTCAATCTTAGCATAAAGACAACTTGATCTAAGGCTATATGCATACTCTGAATACATGGAGGATTCCAAAGGGACCAACCAATGGAGTTCCAAACATCACCATATGCATACAGCCCATAGAAAGCATAAGAGCTAAAACTGAAAAAAGGGAAAGCAGTACATAACATAGTCATAATGCAGCAAATGTCTCCCAAATCATGATTCATACAGAACAACAACCATAATGCAGAATGAACACCACCAGAATCCAAGATCATGAGAAAATCCAATCTTGCCAACACATGTCCACTGCAGATCTGGGAGAGGATGACACAACATGATAACCAATCATCCATAGACCTTATCTCATTAAAAAACCTTGCCAAAATAAAAACCCTGTGGGAAAACTTTGAGCAAGGAAAAAGAGTATAAGGTTTGTTAGTATTAGAGGACCAAACAATACAATCAAATAAAGTGCAACTCCAGATAACACTAATCACCTCATACTCCAACCAAAAATCAAAGAATTCCATAAACATGATTTTATCAACAAGCTGAGTACTAATACCAAACCAATAACCCAACCTGTTGAGAAAGTTCAGTAAAAAATACCAGCAAATCCACCCACCATACCTACTAATACATGATTTTAATAGCAAACTGACCCATATTCGAAAAACAATCTCATTACACATTAAACTCATTTGAGACCGCGTAATCCAATACAAGATGCCATCGCAGAAATTCGGGTCGGTTCCTGTAGTGCATAGCCATCTAACCACCAAAACTACCAACTGATGGCCAGCGTAGAAAGCTACCCGTCCTTCTGTAGTGCATAGCAAATTGCAAAACATACCTTCGCCTCATTCAAAAACAATATTGCATCTCCGAAAACCCGTGCCTGGACAGAACCAGCAAACCCAGTACACACGAAAATCATTTGGTCTGCAATAAAACCCAACAAAAGAAATACCAATATAGTAAACGTTAGAAGGAAAATACATAAGTGTGATCAATGTGTAGGCCCAACCATCGATCAGCAACCAAGAAACCTGCATACAACTCAATGTGAGCATGTGCAGACTAGGCCACCTCAAATGTCTACGTAACACCATTAACACCATTGTTCTGGTTCTTATTATCCTCACTATTGATACTCATCAACGGGATCTTCCAAATAACCGCAGCCTTCACAGATTCCACTGATCGCTTAATCTTTAAACTTACCAGCTTATGCCTAACGATATCAACAATAATCTTGAACACAGTCTCCTCACTTCTAAAGTTCTTTTGGAATAATCTGAAATTCCGCTCTTGCCAAATGTAATAAACCGCAGCCCCGAAAACTAAACGCTGAATAACACTCCATAGAGAGTTATTAGCAGTTCTAATAGAGATTCCAGAAACAATTTCAGCCCAAATACACGAGACATTATCTAGCTTACACAAAATCTTAAGGTTATCCCAAATAATCTTAGAAAAACTGCTAGAAAAAAACAAGTGAGCGTGGGTTTCATCAACGGCATTACACAACGGACAAAGGGTACTAGAAATGTTCTTGGAGATCCTGTCAGTAGTTTTAAGCCTATTCCTCATGGCCATCCAAAGCACAAATGCATGCCTTGGGATACCCTGAGTGAACCAAACATGTTTATACCACAGAACCTTGGGGCAATCAATTCGCATAGCTTTCCAAGCTTCCTTAACACTAAATTTCGACTCCTTATTTTTCTTATTGATCCAAATAACCTTATCATCACAATCATCAGATAAAAAAGGAACAGGAGCATTAACTACCTCACCAAACAAATCATACCACTCATTTGGCCATTTCGAACCATCATGATCTAACCAATCAACCACTTTGTCATTTACATTAAAACCATTTTCTATGAGGAAGCTATGTGTAATGAGCTTACATAAGGGACCTTTCTCATGCCATTTATCAATCCAAATAGAGCAACTCCTACCATTCCCCAATTCGTATGCAACAAACGAGCGAATTCTGTCCCTAAGACCTAAGATATGATTCCAACCCGAAGCACCATGTTCAGATTTAACATTAAACCAAATATTCCTATCTTTGACCCTATAAGCATGAACCCATTTTACCCACAGCGAATCCTTCTTACTAATAATGTTCCAAAGATACTTAATCATTAACGCTTCATTCATGAGTCTGAGGGGTTTTAAACCAAGACCACCTTGGCTTTTGGGTTTACAAATGTCTTTCCAAGAAGCGCTAGCAATCCCACTCCCATCACCCCCACCGGACCACAAGAATCTCTTACACAGTTTATCAATACAAACACAGACATGAGCAGGAAGCATAAACATCGAGGCCTAATATATATGAAGCGAAGAAAGAATAGAAGAGATCAATTGTAACCTACCCACAAAGGATAAAGTTTTGTATCGCCAATCATTAATACGATTCTTAACCTTCTGTATCAAAATTCTACAATCTTCATTAGTAATTCTCTTTCCAGACAATGGAATGCCTAAATATTTCAAAGGAAGCTCACCAATTCTAAAAGGCATAACAAGCAAGATATTCTCCTTAACCGGGTCAGGCACACTCCCAAAAAAGCAACACTTTTAGCTAAACTAGGAAATAGTCCAGAGCACATAGCAAATTCACCTAAAGCTCTTCTGAGAATACTAGCAGAAATCATATCGCCATGACATAATAACAAAAGGTCGTCCGCAAAGCATAAATGGGTCAATTGAATTTTCTTACAACCCCAATGAAACTGAAAACGGTCATCCCTCCTAATCTGTCTCTTAACCATCATATTAAATGCTTCCATAACAATAGTGAATAAATAAGGCGAAATCGGGTTACCTTGCCTAAGACCCCGTTTACTCTTAAAAAACCCATGCAATTCACCATTAACACAAATAGAAAAAGATGCAGAGGTTAGACATACCATTATCCAATGAATCATGGAGCTGTGAAAGCCAAAGTGAATGAGACACTTCTTCAAAAAATCCTAATTGACCGTATCATACGCCTTCTGGATGTCCACTTTGAACGAACATTTACCTACTTCACGCTTCTAGTTGTACGCCTTTAAGAATTCCTGAGCAAGCAGGATATTGTCACTAATCTGCCTACCCAGGATAAACGCGCTTTAGTTGCAATCAATAAGGCTGCAAAGACCTTCTTTAAGCCTATTTGTGATAACTTTGATGATACACTTGTAAATGACATTTCCACATGCAATAGGACGATAATCAGACACCTTCAAAGGAACTTGCAGCTTAGTAATCAGTGAGATAACATTAGTATTAAACTCGCCAAGTAACTTTCCCAAACTAAAGAATTCTTTAACCGCAGCACAGACATCAACACTTACAACACTCCATGCCGCTTTAAAAAACTTCGAAGTAAAGCCATCCGGGCCAGCAGCTTTGTCATCCTCAATACTAAACATCGCCTCTTTTATTTCAATGTCAGAAATGGGTCTGATCATGTTAACAGCAATAGGCGGGTAAAGTTTCTTAGTAAATAGATCCTCACAATCTTCTAATGGGATGACCTCATCAGCAACCCCCAAAAAGTGTTGAAAATGGTTAACGAAACACCCCGGAACATCATCACCATAAAACTTATTACCCTGCTCATCACACACAACTTGAATCCTACCCTTATTCACCCTGCTCTTAAAGATATTATGGAAATAAGACGTATTTTGATCCCCATCCTTTAACCATTGAATCTTAGTATTCTGCCTAAGAAGATTCACCTCATCCCTCACCGCTTCCTGATACGCTTGACAATAAGCATACTCTTCTTCTCTCAGTCTACTATTGTTTGGCTCTTTATCTAAACACTGCTGCACTTTTTTAAGCTTAACTCTCAACGCCTTAACCTTATTGAACACATTCCCATTAACCCTGTTCATGTTACGCAAGTCTCTTTTCATATTTTTCAATCTTTTGGCCAGGACAAACATACGAAAACCATTGACATCAATACCCCAATTATCTCTAACAGTGGGAACAAAAGACTCTTTCTCCGCCAAGAAATTAGCAAAACGAAATGGCTTAGGTTTACTAGGTTTAGCCAAACAATAGTTCAGAACAACAGGACAGTGATCCGAAGTAATGAATGGTAAAAATTCAGCAAAACATTTATCATAACGGGATATGAAACTATTATTACCCAATGCTCTATCTAATTTCTTAAGATTCCAGTATCCGGGTCAAGCCGTTTTTGAATCCAAGTATAGAACATACCTTTGGCAGCAATATCATCAAGTTCCAACGATTCAACACAATTTCGAAACTCTTGTATATCTTGATCTTTAGCTGCAGTAACATCAGAGCAATCACTAATGTTCAATGCAACATTGAAATCACCCAGCAGCAACCACGGTTAATCTCAAAGTACATGGATTGATCGAAATGAGAAATCAGGTTAGCCCCAACAACATTGGCATCCCACCCAACCATGATTCTACACACACTTCTGCAATCATCCAAATTAGATACCCAAGACCAGTTGCGGAACATACTATCACCCACACTCTTAACCGACTTTTTCCTAAGATGAGTCTCAACCACAGCACACATACATAAATTTTCTTCTCTAATAAGAGAAACCATTTCATCTTGTCTGGTTGTCTGAGACAGAACCCGGACATTCCATGCATCAATTTTACATATCATTGAAGAATAATGGAGTATGATGCAGGCGCACCACAATCTTGAACCATGGAAGTATCCACATCATTAACGACTTCATTATGTGTCATAAAGGAAGCAGAACCAGTAGTGACCTCCTCCACTTCGTCCAAAGAATGAGCGCCATTCATATCAGACAAATGACCATTAATTCTGTCACTCCTTATCTCCGCACATCTGCTCGAGTAATATTCTAACATTTCATCCGTCCAAGTATCTTTCAGATAAGATAAACAAGTCGACTTCAGTAAAGCCACGCTCCTTAAGTAAACTGTCTACTTTAGCTAACTCCGCCCGATATGCTTCATCATAACACTTACTAAGCGAAACATCACTGCTGTCATGAGTAGTCAAAACCGACTTCTGCATCATTTTTTCTGCATTCAGCTTAGCATTGACATTAAGGTTACGATTAAGCAAGATAATACGATTAGATAAGCTCTTCAATTTCAACTCTAATTGCTGTTCAGGAGACCCATTCATCATAATTCTACTATTCCACTTTTCCGTGTAGTACTTAATCATATCTTCATTCCAACCTTTAACCACACCTTCAAAAATAGGAATACCAGAATCACACGCCTTTTCTGCTTTAGACTTTACATCATTCCAAATCTCAGAATTGTCACTATCTTGATCACCTCCCAAAGCATCGAACCGATTACTAGTACTAACATTCTTTGATCCCAAAGCATCTTTCGAATTACGACCATCACTGCTTTTACAAACATTACCATTTTTGTTACTACTCTTGTTACCCAAATTCTTCTTCTGTTCATTCTTCTTGTTATCATTATTACCACTGTTTCTGTTAACATTACCACCACTAAACTTATCATCTACCTTACCCTTACCTTTATTAGCAGGCACGCCATTATCATTCATAACCACACTTTCATCTACACTACCAATATTACCACTCTTGACCGGTTCTGATTTCTTACTAACCTCCTTATTACCCATGTTTCCAGTATTAACATTACTTGTATTATTACCACAAGCCATATTAACACAAACACCTCTTCTGGCCTGATAACCACCAAAGTTCCCTTGACGCACATTATTCCCAACACCCTTGTTTCTCCGATTACCAGTAGTTGTCCACCCCTCATCCACATTAACATTACCCGAACCAGTACTATTATTCCCATTCTTCACCTCACTGGGCTTCACATTCTCGCCATCCTTGTTCACTTTCCTAGCCACATTAACCTTGTTCTGGCAGTCACTCAAATAGTGTCCAAAAACCTTGCAATCCTCACATCTTGGCGGGGCCTAATCATGCTCTTTTTTGGGTAAAAGGGTTAATTTAACCTAATCATGCTCAAGACGCAACCTTAAAACCTTACCCAGGCTCTCATACCACAACTCAACAAAACCGACCAACGGTATCTCAGAATCGATCTCAACAAGCACCCTAGCAAAAGTAGCCCTACCATAAGGTTTCTCACAAATGGATGCTGTCATACGATCCATAATAATTGGACTACCGATTTGACTAACAATCCTACTGATTCCATCAACATTCCATGCTTCCAAAGGAATGTCATGAATTTTGGCCCAAATAGGAACCTTCTTAACCTCAGGTTTAGATATACACAATCCCGGTTCCCATTTCTTGAAAAAAGCGGCTTATTATTCACTAACCAAGGATCCTTATCAATAACCAACTCTATACCATCCTTTGACTTAAAATCGAAGAAACACATACCATTTTGATTCATGATTACATTGTCTAACTGATATAACCTCCACATTCGCTTCAAATGGTAGACCAAATCAGCATAATTCATACGATACCCGACAAAGAAACCCACAACTGTGTTACCCCATCTCTTACAACCCTCTTCTAACACCAGATCCATCTTAGCTACTTTCCTATTCTCACCAATAATAGACGGAGGAACGTAATGCAGTTTGTTATTACCATTACCACCATAACTATTCGATACAGCATCACAAAAAGACCGACTACTCTTCTCATAAACACTATCACTCATAGCAGCATCCTTAACTCCACTCGACTCACCAACAGCAAAATTACTCACATCGCCATCACCTTTACCTAATTCACAAGCATCCCTATTAACCTTAAACAAACCCGGAACCCTAACATCCCCAAAACTAACCTTAGGAGTACTCTTAGGCTTAGCAGACCCAGAATTTGGATTCAAAATGGTGTTGTCTACACCTGATTCAGGCACACCAGGCACACTTTCACTACCACTAGCCACATTACCCTTATCCAAAACACTAGCAGGCTTAGCATTAATAGACCTAGACCCACTATTCAAATTCTTAGCAATTTCATCAATAATATCATTACTCCTAACATCACAATTAGCATTATCACTTACACAAGCAGAAGAAACCTTACCATCAGCATCACAACCATCACCAACACTTAAATCCTCCTCCATACCAGAACAGGAGCCCCCCAAATCTTCATTACCCACCACAGATTCAGAAGCCTCATCATCAAATTCTACATCCTCCATATCCCCAGCGCCGCAATCACCCTTTGAAGCAAATCTCGTACGCACCTTAGAGTAAAGACTCTTAGGAGTATCAGCAACCACATTAGCGTGTCTCAAAGCAGATTTCGATGACAGATTCATGGTTCTTGTTGTTATCCTAGGTTTAAGTGATGAATCCATCTTACGAGAAGACGGATTAGGTTTTGGATCTGGGTTTAAATCCGCCATAGTATCAATGAATTAACACCATAACAGATCTGAAAAATTAAAGAGAAAAGGAGATGAATGTTATACAGTGAAGTGGGTTGTTATAACGGAAAATTAAAATAAAAATGGGCGGATTAAATTTTTGTGGAGTATTAATGAATAACAGGACACGGATCTAGAGAAGAAGGATGTATTAATATAAGATTGAATTAAAATAAAATAGAATTAAGGATGTATAGATGAACAGGAACTACGACAGAAATACGATGAAACCCTAAGTCCCAAAATCGACCATAGTGGTAGGTGTTTTGGATAATATATTTTACCAGGGTGAATTAACCCTTTTACCCAAAAAATTGTACCTTACTTTATGGGAGCCGTTGTCCCTAAACGCTTGCTCACTTGATGAGTGCAATTACCCTTTACATGATGATAGCCATTGTCCCTAATGCTTGCACACTTGATAAGAGCAATTGTCACTTGCATGATGAGATCCGTTGTCCTGAAAGGCTAACTTTCTGAGGGCAATTTATCCCTTACATGATAAGAGCCATTGTCTCTAAAGGCTCACTTGTTGAGAGCAATTGTACCTTACTTTATGGGAGCCGTTGTCCCTAAATGCTTGCTCACTTGATGAGAGCAATTGCCCTTTACATGTTGATAGCCGTTGTCCCTAATGCTTCCACACTTAATAAGAACAATTGTCACTTACATGATGAGATCCGTTGACTCTAAAGGCTAACTTTATAAGGGCAATTTGTCCCTTCCATGATAAGAGCTGTTGTCCCTAATGGCTCACTTGTTGAGAGCAATTGTACCTTACTTTATGCGAGTCGTTGTCCCTAAACGCTTGCTCACTTGATGAGAGCAATTGCCCTTTACATGATGATAGGCGTTGTCCCTAATGCTTGCACACTTGATAAGAGGAATTTTAACTTGCATGATGAGCTCCCTTGTCTCTAAAGGCTAACTTTATAAGGGCAAGTTGTCCATTCGATGATAACAGCCGTTGTCCCTAAAGGCTCACTTGTTGAGAGCAATTGTACCTTACTTTATGGGAGCCGTTGTCCCTAAACGCTTGCTCACTTGTTGAGAGCAATTCCCCTTTACATGATTATAGCCATTGTCCCTAACGCTTGCACACTTGATAAGAGTAATTGTCACATACATGATGAGATCCATTGTCTCTAAAGGCTAACTTTAAGAGGGAAATTTGTCCCTTACATGATAAGAGTCGTTGTCCATAAAGGGTCACTTGTTGAGAGCAATTGTACCTTAATTTATGGGAGTCGTTGTCCCTAAACGCTTGCTCACTTGATGAGAGCAATTGCCCTTTACATGATGATAGTCGTTGTCCCTAATGCTTGCACACTTGATAAGAGCAATTGTCACTTACATGATGAGATCCGTTGTCCCTAAAGGCTAACTTTATGATGGAAATTTGTCCCTAACATTTCCCTAAAGGCTTACTTGTTGAGAGCAATTGTACCTTACTTTATGGGAGTCATTGTCCCTAAACGCTTGCTCACTTGATGAGAGCAATTGCCTTTTACATGATGATAGTCGTTGTCCCTAATGCTTGCACACTTGATAAGAGCAATTGTCACTTACCTGATGAGATCCGTTATCCCTAAAGACTAACTTTATGAGGGCAATTTGTCCCTTACATGATAAGGGCCGTTGTCCCTAAAGGCTCACTCGTTCAGAGCAATTGCACCTTACTTTATGGGACCCGTTGTCCCTAAACGCTTGCCCACTTGATGAGAGCAATTGCCCTTTACATGATGATAGCGGTTGTCCCTAATGCTTGCACACTTGATAAAAGCAATTGTCACTTACATGATGAGATTCGTTGTCCCTAAAGGCTATGTTTATGAGGGCAATTTGTCCCTTACATGATAAGAGTCATTGTCCCTAAAGGCTCACTTTTTGAGAGCAATTGTACCTTACTTTATGGGAGTCGTTTTCCATAAACGCTTACTCACTTGATGAGAGCGATTGCCCTTTACATGATAATAGTCGTTGTCCCTAATGCTTGCACACTTGATAAGAGCAATTGTCACTTGCATGATGAGATCCGTTGTCCTTAAAGGCTAACTTTATGAGGGCAATTTGTCCCTTACATTATAAGAGCCGTTGTCCCTAAAGGCTCACTTGTTGAGAGCAATTGTACCTTATTTTATGGGAGCCGTTGTCCCTAAACGTTTGGTCACTTGATGAGAGCAATTACCCTTTACATGATGATAGTCGTTGTCCCTAATGCTTGCACACTTGATAATAGCAATTGTCACTTACATGATGAGACCGTTGTCCCTAAAGGCTAACTATATGAGGGCAATTTGTACCTTACATGATAAGAGTCGTTGTCCCTAAAGGCTCACTTGTTGAGAGCAATTCTACCTTACTTTATGGGAACCGTTATCCCTAAACGCTTGCTCATTTGATGAGAGCAATTTCCCTTTACATGATGATAGCCATTGTCCCTAATGCTTGCACACTTGATAAGAGCAATTGTCACTTACATGAAGAGATCCGTTGTCCCTAAAGGCTAACTTTATGAGTGCAATTTGTCCCTTACATGATAAGAGCTGCTGTCCTTAAACGCTCACTTGTTGAGAGCAATTGTACCTTACTTTATGGGAGCCGTTGTCCCTAAACGCTTGCTCACTTTATGGGAGCAATTGACTTTTACATGATGATAGTCGTTGTCCCTAATGCTTGCACACTTGATAAGAGCAATTGTCACTTACCTGATGAGATCCGTTGTCCCTAAAGGCTATCTTTATGAGGGTAATTTGTGCCTTCTATGATAAGAGCTGTTGTCCCTAAAGGCTCACTTGTTGAGAGCAATTGCACCTTAATTTTTGGGAGCCATTGTCCCTAAACGCTTGCTCACCTGATGAAAGCAATTACCCTTTATATGATGTTAGCCGTTGTCCCTACTGCGTGCACACTTTATAAGAGCAATTNCTTACCTGATGAGATCCGTTGTCCCTAAAGGCTATCTTTATGAGGGTAATTTGTGCCTTCTATGATAAGAGCTGTTGTCCCTAAAGGCTCACTTGTTGAGAGCAATTGCACCTTAATTTTTGGGAGCCATTGTCCCTAAACGCTTGCTCACCTGATGAAAGCAATTACCCTTTATATGATGTTAGCCGTTGTCCCTACTGCGTGCACACTTTATAAGAGCAATTGTCCCTTACATGATAAGATCCATTGTCTCTAAAGGCTAACTTTATGAGGGCAATTTATCCCTTCCATAATAAGTGCCGTTGTCCCTAAAGGCTCACTTGTTGAGAGCAATTGTACCTTACTTTATGGGAGCCGTTGTACCTAAACGCTTGCTCACTTGATGAGAGCAATTGCCCTTTACATGATGATAGCCGTTGTCCCTAATGCTTGCACACTTCATAAGAGCAATTGTCACTTACATGATGAGATCCGTTGTCCTTAAAGGCTATCTTTATGAGGTAAATTTGTCCCTTACATGATACGAGCCGTTGTCCCTAAAGGCTCACTTGTTGAGAGCAATTGTACCTTACTTTATGGGAGCCGTTGTTCCTAAACGCTTGCTCACTTGATGAGAGCAATTGCCCTTTACATGGTGATAGCCATTGTCCCTAATGCTTGCACACTTGATAAGAGCAATTGTCACTTACATGATGAGATCCGTTGTCCCTAAATGCTAACTTTATAAGGGCAATTTTTCTCTTACATGATAAGAGCTGCTGTCCCTAAAGGCTTAATTGTTGAGAGCAATTGTGCCTTACTTTATGGGAGCCGTTGTCGCTAAACACCTGCTCACTTGATGAGAGCAATTGTCCTTTACATGATGATAGCCGTTGTCCCTAATGCTAAGAGCTGCTGTCCCTAAAGGCTCACTCGTTGAGAGCAATTGCACCTTACTTTATGGGACCCGTTGTCCCTAAACGCTTGCCCACTTGATGAGAGCAATTGCCCTTTACATGATGATAGCCGTTGTCCCTAATGCTTGCACACTTGATAAAAGCAATTGTCACTTACATGATGAGATTCGTTGTCCCTAAAGGCTATGTTTATGAGGGCAATTTGTCCCTTACATGATAAGAGCCATTGTCCCTAAAGGCTCACATGTTGAGAGCAATTGTACCTTGTTGACATAAATAATGCGTAAAAACAATATTTATATTTTTCGATATCTCTACGTTTTGATGATCACAAAATGGAAAATCATTAAACGTAAGATTACTACGTAAACAAGTATTAAGCTAGTTTATATCATTATATCCAACTTAATCACTTAAGGTATGAATAAACAAGTGCTTAATACATCTCATGATCTAAGGGGTATTAAATTAATTACTACAAAGTTTATTTAATTATATAAACATATTATATATTTTTGACAAACAATTTTGGTAATAAAGAAAATTGTTTTAATCATACTAATTATATGAATTCAAATTTTTAACCAAAATCAGTTAGTTTTTCACCAAATAAACTTTCCCCACTAAAGACGAAAAAATCTGGCCGTTACAG
>LBNU01002187.1:30238-58061 GCA_014162995.1 Artemisia annua | reverse complement strand
TAAATTATTTTTTTATTTAAGATAGTTTTTAAGTATTTTTTATTTAAAATATTTAAGTATTTTATATTTTTTTGTTATATTTTTAGTTTTAGTAATTTTATTATTTTATTTATATATTTTTTTTTTTTTATTTATATATTATAGTTTTTATATTTATTAATTTTTTAGTTTATTTAATTAAATTATAGATTATAATTTAATTATTTAGTTTTTTATAGTATTCAGATATTTTTATATAGAATTTAGGAATATATCTTATTTTATATATATTTTTATATTTTTTTATATAATATTTCTCTTTATTTTTAAGTTTAATTATATTTTTATTATTTTTTTTAAAATTTTAGAGGCCCAAATTCAGAGCCTTCATATGGGCTCTGTTCCATTCATTTTATGGACAGGCCCAAATTTCAATAACCTTCATAGGTGGCCTCATTCTGGGTTCATTTTACGAAGAAAGGTTCGAAATTCAATAACCTTCGTAGAGGCCTCCTTCTGGCTTCATTTCATTTTATGGAGAAGGCCCAAATTTCAATAACCTTCGTAGGGGCCTCCTTCTGGGTTCATTTTACGAAGAAGGTTCAAATTCAATAACCTTCATAGTGGCCTCCTTCTGGCTTCATTTTACGAAGAAGGTTCAAAATCAGTAACCTTCATAGAAGCCTCTGTTAGGGTTCGTTTTAAGAGGAAGGGTCGAATTCAACAACCTCTGTGGCATCTTTTGTAGCAGCCTGCAACCTCTGTTGCAGCCCTCACAATAGCCTACAACCTCAGTGGCAGCCTTCGTAGCAGCCTGCAACCTCTATGGCATCTTTCGTAGGAACCTGCAACCTCTGTGGCATCTTTTGTAGCAGCCTGCAACCTCTGTTGCAGCCTCACAGTAGCCCACAACCTCGGTGGCAGCCTTTGTAGCAGCCTGCAACCTCTGTTGCAGCCCTCACAACAGCCTACAACCTCTATTACAGCCTCTGTCGTAGCCTCTGGCGCAACCTCTGCTTGGGTTTGTTTAAAGGAGAAGGCTCGAAATCAATAGTCCTTCGTTCGGGTATTCGTGGCAGCTTACGATTAAACCTTGGTGAGGGTTCATTTAAAGAATTGGAACACATAATGGGACATTCAAGTAGGGTTGGAGCCTTCCTTCGCACAAAGCCTACCACAAGATAGGCAACAAAGACCGTGCAACAATGACAGAGGATACCCTTTGTCAATATGGTTTGTTTTCTATGAAACTAATACGCTATATTGCCTCTGTTTCACTACAAAACATATTATCTACATATGAAACTTTTGATGTTTATTAAGAACACTATAAACCATCTTTAAATCAATCTTTGCATATGACACAATGATCATTAGAGATCGTACAACATTGACAGAGGATACTTTATGTTCCTAGAACCTATGTTAGAGCTTTAGTTTTGCTTTTAGCATAAAACACAATCCATGCATATTAAATACATGATGTTCGTGAATAAGCCTTAAGTAACTTTCTACCAAACTTTACCATGTCACCCGTGACGATAAGTACATTGTAGATAAAGCCTCTTTTGACAAGGCATTTCACACAAGCTCAGTTGAGATGACAGACTAGATAATAACAAACCTTTCTCATAAACTTATATACTATTATCATATACTTTGAGATGACGGAGCATCACACATGTTGACATAAGTCTCTGTCAATATGACTATGGAGCATCACATATGCTGACATAAGCCTCTGTCTACACAACTACAGAGCATAGCCTCTGATTCAATGGTGTCTTTGTCGAGACAATTACAGAGCATGGCCTCTGTTCACACATTTCATAAGTCTCTATCGAGACAACTGTAGAGCATAGCCTCTGTTCACATAATTCATGAGTGTCTCTGACGAGACGATTCCATAAGTTTTACGTATAAGACTTACCACTTTCAAAACACTTTGTTTGTTTTCAATTCAAGTATTGAATTCTTCTCATTTTGGGAAAAAAGCATTAATGGTAGGCGTCCTAGTTTTCATTTCTTCAAATGATGTAATCCTCCCTACCCAATTAATGATATAACGTATTTCCCTCGAATCTCTTGTTTCGTTTTATACAATAAAGATTTATTCAGCCAAGTATTACATGTTTCAATGTTCGAAGGATGATTCAAGACACATAGGTCTTGTATAATAACAACATCCATTACAATTCACATTAACTTTCCTAAGAGTCTTAGGGTATTCCAAGCCCTTTGCACCAAAAGGACAAAGACGGAGTGGGTCGCGACCCTCTGTCAGCAGTCAAATTATACGATTGCTAAAAATCTTGGTTCAAAGTACACACAATGAGGTTATCTATCTACTATAGCCTTAGGTTGTATACTAACGTTAAGGGAAGAAAAACATGATATCAAAGCGGAACACCGTCCCTCATTAGTAGATTAAAATAATGCTAACATACATAGCATAGGGCCGAAGCCCATAAGACAAACAAAAATTGTTCATAGAAGGGCGAAGCCCAGAGAGCATAAACATAAAAGGTGAGGGAAATCACTCCCCACCTACGATACTTAAAATCCTAAACAAGGGATATTATTTTAACATGCATAAAGGCCATAGCATAGCAATAGAAGTTAAGTAAAATTGTCCAATGACTACTACTTTGCTTAAATGAAGTCCATAGGCTTCATACACATACAAAATATACAACCTTTGAGGTTTATATTACTTAAGTCGAAAGCAATACATTTGAAGTGTGCGCATCACTTTCGACAGAGGGGCTTGATGATATACCCTCCGTTCAGTTTGAAGGTCTCCCCTTCATACTCACTTTGGATATTACATTCCGACACACTTGCCAAACCTACTAAAATCTTTATTGGCGTCAAACCATTCATCTATGATATGGTTACCAGTTGGGAACTCGCCAATCGAAGCCTTAAGCCTTTCGTGGTATGCTTTTCGAAGATACTAACACAAATGTTTCATAAGACCAAGTCAAACCCACATTCAAAACCCTGTCAAGGCTTCCCCGCTAAGATAGGGATCGTGGAACATTAAATAAGTAGTTGCCTAAAATCATGGGACACCCCCATGATCCTTGGATCAGGTACAGAAGCCTGACAGAGCTTAATATATGCGATAATATGCCATTATGGCGTAAGCATTATAAAACAAAGCCAAGTTTACATGCAAACCTTGGTACCTTTTGACAACTCAGCATATGTACAAATAGGTTCCGATGAAATTCGCTTAGAACTAAAAACGAAAGTTATATGGCAAAACCTAATACACACGCTCCTTATATAATAAGGGGTTTCAGGACAATTTAAGTCTAATCTCACGCCTCCTACGAAGTCATAACATTAGACTGGGGGGCTTAATGAGGTATTCACCATGATAGTGTCAAACAAGTAGTAGAAATTGTTAACAAGTTGTTTTAACGAAGCAATGATAAGTCTAAAGCTATGCACTCTTCGCATGCATAACATTAGACTGGGGGGCTTGATGACGTACCCTCCGCTCTGCTAACGAGCGTTACCGTCACTCTGGTACTTAGCTTACCATTTGTACAAAGGGTAATGATGTACCCTCCTAAAGGATGAAGCCTACACCTTCGTCCTACACATAATGGTGGCGTAAAGTTATTCATAATGGCTACCGCAAGGGAATCCGCCAACCTTCATCCAAAGCACTCATAGTGTCTAACCTCTGTCACGGTTTGGAGGGGCCTCCATCATTCTTTGAAGGGGCCCTCCATCAATGTTTGAAAGGGACCTCCATCACTGTTTGAAGGGGCCCTCCGTCACTGTTCGGAGCCTGGCCTCCATCATGACCTGATCTTACCCACGTCCTCTCTTTCTCATTGGCTTTCCCACCAATATAGGGAGAGTGGGGCACTAAGCCCTAGCGGTTACCACAAATCATGGGACACCCCCATGATCTCCTAAAATCATGGGACACCCCCATGATCTCCTAAAAACGTGCATGAGCTCTCCAAAGCTATTTTCATCCCTATAAATAGTGTTGGATGGGCTGGAATAATGGTATGCAATCTCTACTACTCCACTTTACTACGAATTTCACTAACCTTATCATACCAAATACTTATTCACACGCCGGAGGTGGTTCGCATGGTCCTACCCCTGCGCAATCACTTAACGTAATGTCTTCTATTTCTTATTTTCAGGTTATCTTGCACTCGGCATCACCATCATCACCCCTAATTCCGTTAATCACCATTGACGGCTTGGTATGTGCAACTTTTTGTGTGATCATAAACCTAGCAGACAAAAGACTAAACAAGAATAACAAAACATTATTTGCGTTATCACATGTGATATTACACATAAACTAAACTCAAAAATTCACTAAAAAGGTATCACAGGGCATTCTTTGCATTATCACTGGTTGATACACACATAAGCTAAACAGATCAAAGAAAATAAACAAGTACGACAAAGCATTCTTTCAATTATCACATGTAATATTTAGTAAACGGGATTCTTTAGGTAAACCTATTAAAATTAATGTCGTTCAAATCCAAACACATATGTAACTTTGACATCACAATTTCTATACTATGAATTAGCACTAATCACACGCAGTTACGAAACCTATAAATTAAACCTTCCGAAACAACAATCCAACCAGAAAAATAAAAAATAAAATATAATACTAAACCAAATATTACTTCTGTATAATCATAGCTGTGAAACCTAACCCTTAACCACTCATGCTATCACAACAATCATCATATTATCCATAAATTTTCAAGACTAATCACTAAATCACACTAATAATCATTCACTAACACTAAAACTTAATGAATGATCACAAATATCTTTTACATAATCATACATAAACAACTGAAATCAATATTTCACTATAATCGGTAACAAAAGCAACAATAACAATGGGAACAACAACAAAATAGTAGATTTGTTCATGAATTTTAGAATATAATTCGTACCTTCAACCAGATTTTCAATTGGTGGTTGAATCGATTCATTTTGAACCAGACTCGTTGCCAAATTCGTATGCCTAACTTAGGTTCTTCCATTATATTGTAATGTGATTTAATGATTTTCTATGGTTGATTTATGGTTAATTTTGAAGATCTAGGGTCGCTTTTTTTTATTGTAACCATTGTTCATGAGAGAGAGAGAGAGAGAGAGAGAGAGAGAGAGAGAGAGAGAGAGAGTGTGTGTGTGTGTGTGTGTGTGTGTTTTGAGGGTTAGGTGTGTGTTTGATTAAATAATGAAGGGGGAGTGGGTTTGGTGGTATGGTAGATATTTTGAAAGGTTAAATGACAATTTTACCCCTCTAGTTTTGTTAATATTTTGATTTACAATTTTATCTAGGCCATATGATCTAATTAGATCAATGGTTAGGATTTGTCCTTAGTTTACATGTTTTTAGGGGTACATAAAATATTGATCATGTTGAGTTTGTTGTAAGTGAAAATAAGTAGGCCTTTGGTATTTATTAAAAGAAATGGTTTAATGCATTTAACTTATTTGTGATCGGTGAATATGATGTATCATGTTTGACTCAACTTAAGCGGATTCTAATTCATAAAATAACTCAACTCTTCTTTTGATTCCAAGAAACTTTTATATTAGTATCTATAATGTACGTGATCACTTTTTGTTAGAAAATACATAATTCTATTAAAGTACATATTAAATACCAAGTGAGATATACCATATACGCTCGAGTCACGTCACACCATTTTACAAGATATACATGCTCCCAAATCTTACTGTATGAGATATCGAAATCCTTTTTAGCTAATATTCTTTTAAGCTTTGAATTATTATCCTTAATGTTTCTCAATCTTCCATTAGCCAATTGTCTAACCTTCGTAATCAAGAAATTAGACTGAAGTTAAGACATTGACATATACGGTATGATTTGCGTTTCCAAATTTGAATCATGTTGCAATTAATTTAAATGGAGTTGCATACCAAAAGATATATTAGAATCTGAATAATTTAAAAAACAATCTTCTGTGGAATGGTCTTGACACATGAATAATATATTATTTTGCTATTAAAAAGTTCTTTGTAATACAAATTTCAGGTTTTTCTAACATGTTAACTTTTTTTTTGGTAAAAGAGGATCACCCTGGTAAAATATATATTAGAACATGTGACCTTATGCACATATAAAATTATATTTATTAAACTCACTCTTTTCTATTATATAAGAAAATGTATTTAATTTTCATTAAATATTCTCAGAAATTACCATAGATAAATGTAATTTTGAATTTAATAATCTCTAACTTTATTTTATATAAACGCAACTGTGTGCATCATGGCAAGGTCAATTTCCAACCTTTGCTTCGGTTTTTTGTTAACCATTTAATAATTACGTACATGCGTACGTAGTTTAGAATCTCGCAATTAAGATAACAATTTGCCTCTTGTTTTTTTACCATTGGCGTCTCGCCCTTTTTTCCATAGCATTTTAGGTTTCTCCATAATCTTATTATTGTTATTATTACAAGTATCATATTATTGTTAGAATTATAAGTACCGTTATGTTATTAACAAAATGTTTTCGGTTGTTCCATCGAATTGAAGATAATTAAGAATTTTAATTCCGAAGCTAAAAAAGCATATCCATGTTACCGCTGCAAAGTGTGAGACAAAATCTTCTAGTAGCAAAGTGCTAGTTAAAAGTTTATGTAAAATTTGAAACTGTGAGATTATCATTTTCAATTCTACATATTGCATGATTTATGACAAAAGAAAAAAATAAATGAATTTTTATTTCCAGGAAATATGGCATTGAATTAAATTATTGGGTAAATTAAAACTTAATCCTTATTTTGAATAGGTATTATTATTCTTAAATAATATAATTATATAGAGAAAATCTCTCCTTAATATATGATTCAATGCCTTTTTCTAAATATCTTACATTAAATGCGAAACTATCTTAAGAAATAAAACAAAGGGACTTAAATTATCTTCGTGGCTTAGGACTCCCGACAATGAAAGCTGACTAGGATCCTAAGATGCACATCGTGTTTCCTTCAAACTAGAGATATAATCAATTCATCAAACATTATATTTGATTAATTATGTGCTAGTTTTACTCCATGCAATGATTGCATTAGGCATTGTTACCATATATATCAGATCTCATGCATTTAACATTCTCTTTATTTAAACAAAGTATGGTTTTACTTTCAGTTTCATCTCTACCTCTTTTCACATCTCCCCATTGTTATCGCTCTCTAAATTGTTCGAATAAATGGAAGAAGTAGTTAAATCCGAGCCATGTCCCTCTGAGGCTTCAAGCATATCGGCAGAAGGCGAAAGCTTGAAGAATAAGACTCAGGATAGCAAAGTCTTGGTAGAGGGTTTTGAGCTAAATAGGAGGGTGATTGATCAGTCCTCTTCTAGGGCTTTTCTTGATCTCAAGCTTTCAAATATAGAAGATAAGAAGTTAGAGCTCAATCTCTATAACACATCAAGGGTGGCATCAGATCTGGAAGGGGCAACTTCCTCTCAAGCAAGCGAGTCTACAAAGGAGGCGACTCGAGAAAAATCAAAGGTTTTCTCTTGCAACTACTGCAAAAGAGAGTTTTCAACCTCTCAAGCCCTAGGAGGTCACCAAAACGCTCATAAACAAGAGAGGCAACTCGCAAAAAGAAGGCAGATGGAGGTCTCGCCATATGGACACCTACTGCCACCACATTACGGTAATTATACCTATTATCCTTCGTACAATGGCTTGACTAGTGCCTCATATAACACCAATAGATCATTACTTGGGGTTAGAAACGAATCTTTCATCCAAAGACCCTCATCCTGGTCGTCCTTGAATTATCGTTTTGCCCCATTAGGACAGCATGACCAGTTCACCGCTAGATTACCATATTTTGATAGGCCGAAGGTTTTGGAGAGTTTTCAAGGTAACAACACAAATAATGGTGGCGGTTTCAGTTTCGGTTCTCCTCTAGTAGCATCTTCCTCGTCTAAGATTGAAGGTGGGATGAGAGCAGCTCATGATTTTTTTGGCGTTTCTTCTGCAATTGGGAATCCAGCGGCTGCCCTTATTGAAGGTGTTGGAGAAAATAGCGCCAATGATCTATTGGCACAGATAGGTGTGATTGGTCCCGATAATGATCAAGATGGATCCACTGGTGGTCTCGATTTAAATCTCAAGCTTTAATCATTAATGTTGTCTTTGATTTCTTTATTTTGTGTTACAATTCCAGAAATTTATTTATGTGTTTATGAACTATGTATGCAAGACTTTATATTGTTTCAAATCAGTGCTTATTTATTTCAATCTGTTTCTTTTGGTGATGTTGATTTTGCATTTATTTTTAATAACTGAGACTTAATCATACAAATTGATTGAGTTACCAATTCATCGTATCTAAGAAGCAAAACGTATATGAAGAAGAAAGCTTGAAAGATTTTTAAAATATCAAAACCATGTAATTTCAAGTATAAGCTCCTGCGCCTGGTTTAACTAATTAATTAATTGGTAATTAAACTAACCTTAGTATCATATATAAGCTTGTATACTATAAAAATATAAACTATGTAATGATATAACTTGGTTAATTGTGGTAGTTTGGTGAGTTGTACTTGGTGCTTAAGTATTATCTAGCCTACAAGCACATTGTCATAAACCCTTATACGTAAAAAGGAAAACTCTAGTCCGATGACACCTGCTGCCTTCACCATGACAAAGCCCTAGCAACCACCATCGAGTCCACACTAATATGCTCGCAAGTTTAGTCCCCTTTACAGATTACTAAAAGCTACTGCTGCAGATAGTATTATGGCATTATTGTTGCCACCCTCTCATCTAATTAATTAGAAAATAGATATGTTTAAGTAAAAACCATTTAGCGTCTCCATGAGAGCATGACAAAGCTCTAGCTAACGTCTCAAACGACTTCCATGTACATGCCCTTAGCTTGCGTGAGCGTATTAGGCAGTGTCATTATAGACAATATTATATTACGATTTTGTGAATTATATATGGTAGGTTGTTAACTTGGGGACCAAGCCTTCACAGGTTACTAAAAGCTACCGCTGCAGAAAGTATTGTGGCATTATTGTAGCCACCGTCTCATCTAATTAACTAGAAAATAGATATGTTTAAGTAAAAACCATTTAGCGTCTACATGTTCGAACCTAGCTCTAGCTAGCGTCTCAAAAGACTCCCATGTACTTGTCCTTAGCTTGCGTGAGCGTATTAGGCTGTGTCATTATAGACAATATTATATTACGATTTTGTAAAGTATATATGGTAGATTGTTAACTTGGGAACCAAGTATTGTTTAGCTTGCAAATACATTTTCTTGTTATCCTAATCATCATCAATCAATATTTATGGCTTTTTGAACCAGACTGGTTTCACGTGATATCTCATTAATGGTTGTAGCTAGATATATTCGATTTATTTCGCTTGTTCGATATTGCAGGAAATCAGGAACAAGCTTAAAGAATCTCCACAGAAAGTAAAATAAATTTCTTATCTTAAGTTATGATATATCTACAATATAAATAAGAGAGTTATCAATTATATATAGATATTTTGGACACAAAATACAGTAGTACGTTCTAGACTTCTAGCAGTTCTATTCTAAAAAATATGATACCAACTCAAATTGAAGTTGGGCCATTTGTTTGATAGTTTCATGAAAAAGGTCCAGATTGTTAAAGATGCGCAAAGCTCGGGCCATGGACCGATCGTCCGGGCCTAAAAGTTGCCATGCCTAAATGGGCTAAAAAAAGGTTGTGCCCAAAAGTCATACGACATAAATTAACATCACAATAAATGTTAGCAACAAGTGCCTAACTCAATAGATCCGCCTACGCCTATATAGACGCTCCAGTGTCTAGGCTTCCTAACTAGCTTTTAAGCTCAAAGAACTTGTTAAAGGAAGAGGACGTGACAACATGCATGGGTTCAAATGATCAAAACGTCTCTTGTTTGTACGTAGCTGATATATTGATGTTTTTATTCCATCAATTAGTTATGCATGCCTTTCTGATAAAGGTGGCAAAACAGGTGGGTCAAGTCGAGTTTGGTAACTGTTCAAACGGGGCATGTGTCATAAGGGGTATTTTTTAGGACTATTTTTTAAAGTGGGCAGAATGAGTCAGGTCAAAACCAGGCTGGGTCAGCCAGTTTGTTTTTGTTAATTTTTTGGAAATCCATTTGATCAATTAGTTTTTACTAGAAAATCAGGCACATTTGAGAGTTTACATGCTAAGAATTACCCATCATATATCTATGTTTATCCTGGGTAATGTTTTTTTTTAGCTTAGACGTCATGCATGCGATAGCTGCCCTTACAATCCAAGCATACTAACCAACTGGGCTAACTCAGTTGGCCACCAAGGTTTCCTTAAGGTGCCTTGGGGAGGGGATATGATGTTTGGCTAGGGAAGGTCTCAAGTTCGAGTCCCACCCGGGACTTTTACCCTTTCAGGCGGGTCTCAGGCAGCATACTGCCCAATTAACAACTAACAAGCTATTCAAAGAAAAAACAATCCAAGCATACTAAGTAAGTGACATTTTGAAAGGTCTGTCTAGGTGTTTAGTAAAATAAAGCTGTTTATGATTATCTGACTTGGTTTTATGCGATACTTGCCATCAACTTCTGTGTGCATCAAAGTTATACGTATGTGTCGTAGGGTTCATATTGATTAATGCTACTGTAGCTAGGGAGTGAAAGACAATGACACAAAACTGTGGAAGATGATGATTAATATCGAATACGAAAAAGAAAGTACAAAAGGAATTGAAGTATCGTCTTGATTAAGCCGTATGACCTGCATTTTCAAGATTTGGATCAGTTCTTTTTACTGTGGCACATGGCATCTTACTATAACCAATCCAAACTGTGTCTAGATCTTCACTTCCTTCTTCCAATTTCATTTCCATTTCATCTGATGTCTTCGCTTTCATGATCTTTACAAGCATCATACCAACAAAACTAACAAAAATCACTGTCATAAAACCAGCCGCAACCCCCCACGTAACCCACACTCGTCGCTTCTTCTTCTTCTTTGGTATAACAACCCAGAACCTACCATAGCTTCTAGTATAACACATATTTTTATCACCCATATCACCAAGAGAAACTTCATCATTTGCGCCACCAAATGAAGCACACTTAGCCCCTCTAGGAAGCTTTAAGTCTGGAAAGTGGACTGATATGGGTGCATCAGTACTTAGGTTAAGATCAAGCTTTCTGATCTTTCTCATAGTCGGATTTGACGCATCATAAACTCTAAATCCAACAACAGAAGACACTAGCGAGTACCCTGGAACCGCGTGCTTATAGAATTGGGATGACAAGTTTCCCAAATCTTGATAAAATATGAAAAATCTTTTGACATAAGGCCTTGGGAGAGTTCTTGATGGGATTTGAAAACTGCTGAAGTTTGCTCCTTTTCTCCACATGGTTTTGCTTCTGAGTCTAACATACGAGATATTCATGCCTGACAAATTATCAGGTAACTTGACCTCAAAAAGTGTACCTGTTCCATGTGGTTGTGGGTGAGATAACAGAGCTTTGAGGGCATCTTTATGGAGAAAAACATCTAGTGGTTCGCCAACGACAGCACCATCTTTACTATCAGAGCTTTGGGCAAAGGAGAAGAAAGATAAGCAGACAAGGACGAGCAACATGATACCATCCATTGTCAAGCGAACTTGAAGTTGTTGGTTCATTGTTTTAGTGTTGTTCAAATGATAAATCATCTTTCTTCACTGTTGATTAATGATTAGTAAATAAAATAATGCAATCTCTTGCTACTTTTTGGGAAAAGTTATACACTGTAAAAATAACTCAATGTTACACATATTTAGCACATGCATGTTCACACACTTAAAATTTATGTAGAGTTATGAACATACGTGAACAAAATTGTGATTACAAATTATGGAAACCGCAATTGAAAGTGCTACACTTAAATCTTCACATTTTTTTTTTTTTTGGTAAAGGGTTTACCCAGTAAAAATATCAAATCTTCACATTTGAAGTATGAAAAAGCTTTTTAAATCTTAAGGTTTATCACTTCGAACGGATGCAATCCATCTTGTGATTAATGTTAAGCTTAAGGCTTTTGAGTTCATCTTTTTAACGCACTAGAAACACATGTACATTTCATATGCGGTTAAAAGGCCAAAAATTGAGCTCAAGCTCATCTTCAACGATATTAAGCTTCACTCCTACAAATGGATTTCTAGTAGACAATAGTAACTTTCCATCAATTGGATAGAGTGGAAATAGAAAATATATCAAAGAGATATATGTGAACTAGCTAGAAGCAAAAGCACCTTACAATGCGACTACAATTGTGCTACATTAATATGCTTCGAGTAAAGAGCAAGGTTGGATCAAGTGGTTAACACCCTTGCCTCTGAGAGGTTAAGGATTCGATCCTCGCCCCTTGCAAGGCTGGAGGTGAGATCCTTTTCTACTTTTGGTAGAACTGGAAGCAGCCTCTCTACCTCAGGTAGGGGTGGTATTGGGAGGTACTTTACTTTACTCTTTAATATGCTTCAAGTCGCAAGTTGCCATGTTTCAAGATTTTAAGTTTATAAAATTGTGTGGATTTATGAATTGTTGCATCTATTTAGTTGCGAAAGTAGAGTTTTTCTCTTTACTTCATAAAGTTTGACATATTTTTATAGTGTTAGTTAGCTAACATCATGTTCTCTCTATTCTTGTGGGTCAAGTCTCCTACAAGAGGTGGGGCTAAGCTTTCTTTCATATAGAAAGTCAAATGCATTTTGGGTGCAAATAGGGAGAAAAATAGAGTTAAATTATAACATTTTAAGAATAGCAACTTTAATAGTGATAAGCAATCATAAGAAATGATTAGTGACGCATGAGGTAAGAGTCTTTCTTCCCATGGAATGCGGAGATCATGATGATTGTTGTCTCAAACTGGGATTCATTCTTTGACTAGGAGAGTCATTTTAGCATTTGATTGTGGATCATAAGAGTGGCACAATTAAAACTATTAATTAGGGTCCTATAACGCCTATTTTGATTTCGGGGTTATACGGTTCTTAACGAGTTAATCATGTTTTCTAACCCGCTCTGAACAACCTGGATTTTCTTTCCATCAATTTCTAGCCCACATCTTTTGTTAATTAGCCCATTAAGCAAACATTACAAATCTCTAGTTCATTAGATAGATAGATAGCCAAGCATTCCTGTTACCAACAACAGGTATGATTGCTACCCTACAAAATTTGGCACTACCTTTTTACAAAATTTAGATCTTATTCGGCCAAATCTAAAAAATGTTGCTGTTTTTGTGCACTCTACGAACTTTTGCTACTGCATGTACGAAGTTGTTAGCATTTTATATTGGAACGTGATGGGCTTTATTTTGCTAGTGATTTTACATGGCACTATGGCAGTTTGACAGATTGGGCTTAATTAAATGTGTTAAAGAGTTTTTATGCTGTGAGATATGTTGGGCTTACTTTGTGTCATAAAACACAAAACCAGAAGTTCCAGAACCCACTTTAACCAAAATATTTGGCAAACTAGGGGTGTTCTTCGGTTCGGTTTCGGGTTATTCGGTTAATTCGGTTCGGTTAGTTCGGTTAAAAGTTTTTTTAGGGTCAAACCGTGAACCAAACCAAACCGAATTCAAATTCGGTTTTCGATTCGGTTTGGTTGAATTCTAGTTCGGTTTGGTTCGGTTCGGTTTTCGGTTTAATCCGAATTACACACTTTATTTAAAAAATATATATATATATACAAATATATTTAGCCAAAAATGTTATTTCAAACATAAAAAGTATTTTTTAATATTAAGATAAAATTTTATTGTTATTTATATATATATATAAATAAAAGTATGAATATAAATATAACATTTTATTGATCTTTTTATATATATAAATATATAAAAAATATATAAGTTTATATTAATTAGGTTTTCGGTTCGGTTTTCGGTTTTGATTACTAAAACTATAACCAAACCGAGAACCGAATTAAAAGTTCGGTTTGGTTCGGTTTTGGCAAATTTGGTTCAGTTATTAGTTCGTTTTGATTATTTTCGGTTCGATTCGATTTCGGTTTTCGGTTTATTCGGATTTTTCGGTTTTTCTGCTCACCCCTATGGCAAACGGCCTTGCCAGGGTGCTTCCCTTTCTTGAAAGCCAAAAGGCCCGAAACAAATATGTATATTTGGCAAATTATATTCATGATGAAAACTTTTACAATAAGTTGAAGCATTTATACTTGAATGAAGAACGACTTTAAAGTGTTCAAGGGTACGTGAATCAAACATATTTATGAGGTTAAAATTCCACACACGAAGTCGTAGACATGCTTGTGATTCACAATATGTTGATCCACAACCAAAGAAACTTTTTTCTTTTGATAAATTTAACAACGATGTTGAATAGAACATGCAGGGTTCTAAAAGACATGCCATGGCAGCGCGAGGCGTGGCGTGAAAAAGCGCGACAAGACGCGCTAAGGCGTGAGGTGTGACACCTTTTTGGATTTAACTCCGATGAAAAATATTTTTTTTAAGAAAATGAAGAAAATTAAATGCAAGGATAGTCTATTGACTTAATTCCTTATGTATAACACTTTTTATAAACTCGATATATATGAAATATGATATAATATATAAACCTATAAATATTTTCATATTTTGTGCCGCTTTAAATCACACTTTAAAAATTGCTATGACTTCGCCATAACTTCTAAGATATGAGGCTTGGCCTTACTGTCACGTCACGCCGCACGTTATTTATAACCTTGAAAACATTATTTCTTGCATAGTTCACATTGTTAAATCACACATGGGCCTAACATCACTTCAGTAAAATGAGATGACTCTATATGCCATCATTATAAGATGTCAATAATTACTTTCAAAAGGTGTAGCGTGCATGGAATTCCGAATTAGTAATACTTATAGAACTTGATCCGCAATTTGATTCTCGAAAGATGACTTTCAACAAGATAAGTAAATTAATTAGCTTTTGGGCCACTAGTCTCAAAGCCAATAGGATAGCCACTGCTAAAACATTTTCTCGAGATATCTTCTAAACTATTGGGGTCCTTGTTCCGGATGTTGTTAGTACGATGTGAAAGCAGTTGGTTACATGGTTTTAGAATTATGCTGATCCAGTAGTCCATCTCCATCATTTCATATGGTAATATAGAAAGTACAATCGAAAAGGTATGACCAAAAGAGTGTGTGAAATAAGTGAATTAGTTAAGGCATCTTGATTGAAAATAAAGAATTCCCCTTATGTAGAAAGAGAAGCCTTCCTGCACGAGTAATGAAGAACTAAATGAGAACTTTTGTTGGGTGTTGACTACCAGAAAGAAAGGGAGAAAGAAATGAGATGGTTCAACATGCCCTTATTCCGCCGAAAAACAACCCCTTTTCTTTTTGTTACGATTTTAGAGAAAACGAAAAAAGTCCTCCATCATAGTGACCAAGGGTACCTTCTTAGAGGTTCTTTTGAATTTGAATCATGTCTCCTCACTTACGTTTTTACTTATGATAATATATCCGATCATTAATCTCATTAAATAGATTTTGACCCAATCTCCCATTTATGAAGCAGATCATGAGTGTATTCTGCCTACATTTGTTAGGTTCTTTAATGATGTAAGTTTGTCTTGTTTAGGTTGCACGAGAGCGCCTTTTTTACTTTATATATGAAATACAAATTTACAACAATAGGTAACCTTCATCAATAAACCTTGCATAAGAGATAGATCCTGCTGACTTGAACTGAGCACGAATGTCATTTGTATTTGAAAGTAAAAGAAGCTACTTTGAGGGTTGGAAACCTACTTGTTCAGCCAAGAACAAGAAAGCGAATGAAGGAAGCAAAGATCAGAGTCAAAATATGTCGTGGATGAAAGCTTACTTATGAGCGGAAGATGAAGTCGCAGGGGAAATTGTGGCTGGATTGAATCCTTCACCAATGTGGCGGGTAAACTTCATTCAAGCAACTTTTGGTGATGAGTTGAACCATTTGGAATGCGAGATTATATCGATATGCCTAGATGGTTTTGTGTAAACCTAAGTGTGCGCAAGGGTTTCTCAAACGCTTTCTCACAAAACCAACCTATTTTACCATTTAAATTCCTACTTCTCATTCTCAAAACTACAAACCAATCACTATATAAGAAGTTCGTAACTAAAATTATACTCCCTTGGTCTCAAATTAATAATTCACACTTCCTTTTCGAGATGTCCCAATTTAGTTGTCCACTGCTAAAGTAGATAAGGAAGTTTGATCAAGTTTATCATATTATCCTTGCTTGAAATTATTATTACAAACTTTAAAGAACACATTAGGTGTTTTATATCTTCTTTCTTTCTTTTTCTTTTTTTTTTTTTTTTTTTTTTTTTTTGTGAAAAAGTGAATATATTACTCCAAACTCAATATGTACAATATTAGCAACTTTTAGGAGGAATTGGATATGTCTCAAACATCCCTTAAAACAGGAAACAACAAATAAGCTAATATATTCAACTGCAATACGTGCCAACCAAAGACTAAACCAGAATATATCTATAACATAAACTTGATATCACCATTTATTCACCAATTTCACCAAGCACTTTAAGTTTTCCATCACTATGACTACATTTCCTCTTTGCAAGATTATCTTAAAACCAATTGCAATTACTACCTCGCAATAGGTTTCAAGATCTTATCTCAAAGGGGCATCATCATAAGCTCAGAAGCACTAAAGGCTAGCTCAATCCTATCAATGGCTACATTTCCGGTGTCAGACAAGAACATGTAACATGAACAACGACATTACATGACCTGAAATAACTGGCATCACCACTAATCAGAGTAGGGGTGATCAACGGTCCAAAACCGGACCAAACCGAGACCGAACTAGCCCAAAACCTTAGACCGAGGACCGGACCGAATGTGTTCGGTCCGGTCCGGTCCTTCGGTCGGTCCAGTCCAAGAAGGCATAATAGTCGGCTTTTACGTAAAATCGGTCCGGACCGGACCAGACCAAGACTAAAATAAGGAAAAAATCCGGACCGAGATCAGACCGCTGGTCCTTCGATTCGGTCAGTCCTCTCGGTCTCGATCGGTTTTGGGTCTGTGATGCTCAACCCTAAATCAGAGCTCTACCACATATCATATAACAAATTCTATGGATATCTCAAAATCTAGGACCACATTTCCTTCTTGCAAGATTACCCTCTAATGACTATATGTAGCTACATCCTCACAAATAACATCAAGGTACTTAATGCGGTGGTTGCAAGACCTCGCAAAAGGTTTTACAATCTCCTATGCAATGTACCAAACTGTTGTAGTGTAGTATAGGTAAATCCGGAGGATTGATCGTTCTCTAAGGGAATAGTGTCGTTAGGTCAAGATGTATGAAGAATTCGGTCTAGAGGTGAGGGATGATTTTTTTTGTGTTTTTATATATTTTTGGAAGCAAATTAAAAATTTCGGTTTTGAAAGAGTGGGCGAAATTAGTTGCTAGTCAACTAACCCAAAAGCTAATATAATTATAAAATAAAATAAACTAATTAAACAGAAAAGGTGACTACTTATGATAGGGAAAACATATTCACTTAGATATAATTACTCCCTAGTTATCTCCTAATGATTTGTTGAATTGTCACGCCCTTGTTTTAGTTGAAGCGCTGTATTCTTTAATATTCGTCGTGGGGAGGTGCCGAAGTCCTCATCTATGAATCTTAGTCTTCCCTAAATCCCTTAAAGTCTATTAAGTTATCTAGGATCTACAAGCCGCAATTCACTTAATAAATACAACGAGAAAAACCAATAGTGCACTCTACGGTTGCGTTTCTAAGACATTCAAGCTAGTTACATATAAGAGGCCAGCCAGTTTTCTTAGCCTAACGCGAGGCAATCAACTAAATAAGAGACAACAAACCAATATTCAACAACTAGGTTTCACTAGATCTAAGCAAACAAAAATAAACTTAAGCTAGCATGTTAAAGTAAAGAAAAGATAAACACATAATCAAACAATACATAGACATATCGAATGATTAAAGAAAATACTTATCTTTATTGAAACATGAAGTTAAAAGGCTGTAAAAGCCTTCCAATAGCAGTAAAAAATGTCTAGGGTTTCCCTCTGCAAAGTGTTACACCAATTAATGGAAAAATGCGAAAGTATATACAATAGAGTTACAAATGTGACGGCGTCACCTTATATGTCGTGACGCCGCCAGCTCGGTGTGTTTAGGGCTTCGTCTTGTGCAAGTCGCCATTATGACGGCGTCAGGAATGCTATGAGGCCGTCACATGTAAAATCTTCTGGGTCGTCTCTTGTTAGCTTAAAACCTAACTCATATCTCCAAATTGTACCTGACGGCGTCAGGTTGTAAATTTTCAAATTCTTCTAAAGCGTCACTTGATAAACTTGAACTAAAAATCCAGCTTTATTGACAAGTGACGGCGTCACGTTGTAGCTTGTGACGCCATCAGAGCTCCAAGTCTCACAGGTTTTCGCGACTTCGCCGTTTTCTTCACTTTTTTGTCCAAATACGTTCAAAAGGTGCCGATTTCCAGATTTCTCGTCCCAAGTACCTAAAATACAAAAAGAAACGATTTGAGGCAATATTTGATCATATTAGTATGATTTTGCGATTAAATGACCCCTTAAAAAGGTACCAAATAAATCCTTATCAGTACTATCAAAAGCAGGCATCATTCAGGACTTTGATATCACATAACGTTTCTACAAAACACTCCTAGAGATCCAAATACTTTGTTAAATCAGTGTAGTCCTATCTTACATGACTCGCCCTATTTACCACAACGTAAGAGAATCCAAAAACATTTTACATACCCCATATTACTACCAAAATCAGCATACTAATTCCCCTTGCCCTTATTCTCAATTTTCTTAAAGTTGACATTTCATTTTGAAGCAGCTTGTCTTACATCAGAGGAGTCTTTTACTTTAACAGTCATCAACTTGATTCTAATAGTCTCTACAATAGACTTTACCAATTCCTTTTCACACCTTGAAATAGTCTGCCATTTCTTTCACTCCATAAAAAGTATACTATTGTAGCCAAGCATAGTAGTTTCTTAATAATACTTCCAATACTTAGACTCACAATTTGTTTAGAAGCATTTTTCACCAAAATATTCCAATCTGAGTTCCTTATATTAAACTGTGCCTACTCCTTTATCTTGTCCCAAACACCCTTTGCAAATAGGCATTTAAAAAATAAAAAAAATTACATATATATCCCTCTTTTATCTGAAAATTACATATATATGCAACCTAGTCGTAGGAAGTCGTTTATATTTTTGTCAGAGTCTTTTGTTATCATAAGGTTAGTGGTTTTGTTTTCTTGTTTAGAAAATAGGAAGTATCTTGTTATGTAAGCTTTTCGCCTATGTAACGGGCTGAGATGTGGGATCCACCCATATCCGTTGTACTTAAATGCTTTTTGAAGTAATATATTTACCGGGTCATTGACCTTTTACCCAAAAAAAAACTTAATAATTACATATATATCTAATCTAAAACTTAAAATTACATATATATCCAATCTAAATTAAAATTTACATATATATCCAATCTAAAACTTAAAATGATCATATATGTCCAAATACCCAATTTATATATAATTAAAATCTTAAAATACATATTAAATAACATTTGATTTTAAAATGACCATTATACCCTTGTTTCTTTTTTCATTATAATCACACATAGGAGTGTTAGTCGGTCGGGTTCAGGTCAATCCGGATTGGGTCAATCTGAGTTGAGGCTAAAAAAAATACCCGAACACGATTCTATTTAGAACACGGGTAGTCGGGTTTTGGTCTATTTGAGTCGTCTCAATTCAGGTTTAGGCTACAAACGCATACCCGAACCCTACTCTACTTAGAACCCGGGTTAGTCGGGTTCGATTCTATTCCGGCTGGGTCAATTCGGGTTGAGGCTAAAAAAAACCCAAACCCGAACCCGACTCTATTAAGAACCTGGGTTAGTCGGTTTCATGTCTATGCTGTTAGGGTGAATTCGTGATGAGGCTAAAAAAAATATCCGAACTCAACTCTATTTAGAACCCAGGTTAGTTGGGTTCGGGTCTATTCGGGTCGGGTTCTAAATAGAGTTGGGTTCAGGTATGTTTTTTCAGCCTCGACCCGAATTCACCCAAACCTGACCCAACTAACACCCCTATGTGTGGTTATAATGAAAAGAGATACAAGGGTATAATGCTCATTTTAAAATGAAATGATATTTAATTTGTATTTTAAGGTTTTAATTATATATAAATTGTGTATTTTGACATATATGATACTTTTAAGTTTTAGATTGGATATTTATGTAATTTTTAAATTAGTTTGGATATATATGTAATTTTAAATTTTTGATTGGATATATATGTGATTTTTAAGTTAGGTTAGATATATATGTAATTTTGAAATAAAATATGGATATATATATGTAATTCTCCTTTAAAAAATAAATGCTTATGTTTGGATACCACTTGTTATTCTGCTAAAAATAAGAAAGAGAAAGATTTGTTTTTTTTTTAACTGTGTGATTTTTGTCGATGAACAATTATTATTTTGAGATGAAGGGAGTATATAAATTATAGGAAAAATCTTGATGGAGTTTTGTGGGTCTATTAAAACAACTTAGGATCAAATGAGAAGAAATCTTAAAATGAGAAGAATGAGAAATAACTATAACCACATATTAGAGATGCATCGGCTTGAATTAAATTCATCCCTAATCTTTTAGATGCACTCTAATATATATTCTAGCTAAAAATTATATGCATATACATATATCAGATGCATTTTAGCAAGTTAGGCAAATCCTATGTATTTTTAGTCCTCTGCGGGTCAAATTGGTTGCAAGTACTACTTTGCATCGTTTTCACTTCAAAATCACTTTCGAAACTAGTTGAGATGCGTCTAAATGAATAGAGATGCATCTAATTTAACTCACCGTATCTCAAATATGTTGTTATAGTTATTTCTCATCATTCTCATAATAAGTTTTCTTCTCACCGAATCCTTACCCCTGTTAAAACACCAAAAAGATAGAAGGAATCAAACAGATGATACCAAATGAAAAGAAAGGTCATTAGCAAATATAGAAACCCTAGAAATAGGTAGCTAGGTTAATATTCCTGTGGAATCTTTTAGGTTTCTGTTAAAACGATTTGTGGTAAAGACATGAGGGAACTTGTTACTATTTTAGGTTCATGAAATTAGGGATATATTTGTGACTTTGTGAAGCAACTTTAGACCAATAATTGAATAATAAGGATTATTAAACACTTAAATTTCTTATCCTTTTCTCCACTTGCATTTCATTTTTTAATCTGGATATGTAATTAAACACAAGCCAATATATGTCTAATCATATAATTACACGAACCCTATCACTCGAATTTGGCGTATATTAAGATAATTTTGAGAAGTCGAAAATAAGTTGATCTAGCTTGGTAATAAAAGTGAAACCGGCATAGCGTTAATGGTTATATATGTTGAATTTGATTCATTTAGTTAGCCGATGTGATTAACATTGCGATTTATTATTTTGTAGATAGAAATTCTCATCCAAGTGATAGTTTTTGATCCCTCAATGTCAAGTCGTCCTCATTTATGTAGTTTTGATGCTTAAAAAAACATTGATCGATAGTTAAAATAAGGGTGTTCATGCTTACAAGTTACGTACTTAAAACTTTACACTTAGAACTATATTAATTAGGTACGAGTACAAATTAACTTAATCAGGGATATAATTTTCCTTACAAAAAAAATAATAATAAAAAAAGGATTTTGCTAACCAATGCCCAGTGGGCAGAGGTTAAGGTGTAGTTAATGAACACAAACTTTCTTAATTAACCAAAAAATGCATTAAATACACATTAAATGAACTTATAAATTACTATATTTGAACATAATTTTCACTTAAATGAATTAAAATATTCCTTTTATAATTAGATTAACCCATGCCTACTGGGCAGAGGTTAGCAAAACCCATAAAAAAAAATAAATAAATAAAGGGATTCTTTGAAGCTGATGGTGTGCTAAAGATTTCACTATGAGCATTGGTTTTGATTGGATTATGCAATTTTCGGTACATGGATATGTGGGCTAGTATATGAAATCGTGATCGAGCCCTTTAACTTGGTGAATTAGGCAAAATCTAACTTTCAGTCTTTTATTCACTATTAAAATACGATGTCTTGGGGGATGGTTTTTATTTTTGTTAATTATAAATAGATGGACTATGTATATATGCTGAACCACTATAAAATGTGAATGTACTGAACTTTTAGGTTTCACGTTCATGAAATTAGGGATATATTGGTGACTTTGTGATTTAAATAAGCAACTTTAGACCAATAATTAAAGATTGTCAAACACTTAATTTCTTATCCTTTTCTCCACTTGCATTTCATTTTTTTTTTATATGGAGATGTAATAAAAGTTATGCCACTATACGTCTAATCGCATAATTACACAAACCCTATTACTCGAATTTGGTGTATATTAAGATAATTTTGAGGAGTCAAAACTATTAAATAAGTTGATCTAGCTTGGTAATAAAAAGTGAAAACTGGCATAGCGTTAATTAATGGTTATACATGTTGATTATGTTTCATTTAGTTAGTCGATGTGATTAACATTACGATTTATTATTTTGTAGATAGAAATTCTCATCCAAGTGATCGTTTTTTATCCTTCAATGTCTAGTTAAAATAAGAGCGTTGTTGTTTCCTTTATAGTGATTTTAACCCAAGATAGCTAAACTAAATTAATTACTCTTCATGTAATCTGATGCATGTTTCAACAGTTTAAAGTAAGAATACGTTAAACAGTTTAAACAGGATACACAACAAGGTTTTTAAACGTTTTAAATTCTTATTAGAAAATAATCAAAGAATTTACTATAATTGTTTGTGGAATAACAATCAAAGTCGAATGACAAAATATAGTGATCTTCTCACTATCTTAAACAATAACCAAAGTATGTGTTTAAATAAGAACTATGTTAAGTTGTTAACACACTGAATGAATTCAGGGACTTAGTTCTTGGAGGAGTAATGCTTTCGTAAATGTGTATCACATTAATTGTACGAGGTGCATTTACGTACTCCTTTACAACATTCTCTTTATATAGGCAAAGACCGAGGTGAATACTTGTAGGGTAATAGTGACGTGTACGTCAAGCATCTAACTAGAAAGGTACACCAGTACCTTACTGCATTAAATACTTCTATTCTTGGAATGTGTTTAACGCCACTTTAAGGACTGTGTTGACAACTCTTTTTTTTTTTTTTTGGTACCAACTCCTATACTTCATTGACTTTCTTTGATAAGTGTCTTTCACTTATCGTCCCAAAAAAGTTTCTGCCTATTCCTTTAGAAACTTAGTTATTTTTCTTAAATATCTAAGTTCAGATTTTCTTTGATATATTGAGGACATTAAAGGGAGTCAGTGAGTTATTGTCATCACTCATTGACTCCATCATCTTCTTTTAGGTTCAGGGGCTTCACTTCCTGAGTTTCACCTTAGGAAATGGCGAGACTTTTTTTAGTATTTGAAAAACTCTGAAGATGACTTTTGAATGTTCTATCATTCAGGGTCTTCGTTTACACTTAATTAGGATATCTTATGTTCAAATCCTAGTCGAAGATCATTGGACTATGAAAATGACGAAGAGCGGTTTTCCCGAAATAGTAGAAACGACAGGTGTTCATGCTTACAAGATACCTACTTAAAACTTTTCACTGAAGACTATATAAATTAGGTACCAATACAAATTAACTTACTTTGGGATATAATTTTTCTTTTTTCTAAAAGGATAAGCTGATGGTGTGCTAAAGATTTCACTATGAACATTGGTTTCATTGGTGTATGCAATTTTTTTTTCGAAATGCAGAAATTTTTTAATAAGAACAAAAACTTACAAGGAAATTAGACAAGCCAATAAGTCACAAAGATTGGGACATGGCTGAGACATACACGAAAACATTAAACAAAACAGATACCCAAAAGGGATCCACCACACACTAAAATCTCACGCCTGAAAACTATCCCACACAAGCTTGAAAAAAAAACAAACATGTCAAAACTCAAGAGTCTGCATTAGAACCAAATTACAGAACAGAGGAAATCCACGGCACCAAAACAGAATGCATAGGAGGTCCACGAACAAACTAACATTAACCCGATCATCTGTGGCTACGAATTGGACCTAACACCAATCAACCTAGTGAGAAAAAAGCTTAAAATGAGAAGGATGAGAAATAACTATAAGCACATATTTAAGATGCATCGAGTTAAATTAGATGCATCTCTATTCATTTAGATGCATCCCAAATAGTTTCGAAAGTGATTTAGAAGTGAAAACGATGCAAAGTGGCACTATCAACAAATTTGACACGCAAATGATGAAAAATACATAACGATTCATCTAACTTGATGAAATGCATCTAGCATACGTATAATGCATCTATGTTTTAGCTAGGAAATATATTAGAGTGCATCTAAAAAATTAGGAATGCATCTAAATCAAGTCGACGCATCTCTAATATATAGTTAAAATTATTTCTCATTTTTCTAAATTAAAATTTCTTGTCATTTGATCCTATGTCTATGCATATATGGGCTAGTATATGAAATCATGATCAACCCTTTTAACTTGGTGAATTAGCCAAAATCGAACTTTCATTTTTTTTTTCAGTATTAAAATACGATATCTTGTGGATGGTTTTTTTTTTTTTTTTTTTTTTTTTTTTTTTTTTTTTTTTCTCGTTAATTGTAAATAGATGGACTATGTATATATACGAGTTGATTTTCTGTTACGATAAATTGATATGCTGAACCACTAAAAATGTAAATGTACTGAACTTTTTTACTGGCATCGATCTCTAAGTTTTTTAAAATTTCTTGTAGCTCATAACTGTCGCTTTTTTTAATTTACATTAATTAAGCCCAAAAATTATATCAAACGGTGAATGTCTTTCCAATTTTCATAAAAGAAAAAAAAAATATAATATGATGATATATATCGTCAGATACACTCCGTATATACTTGTGTAAGTATTTCCATCATCCGGCATGTTACAACTAGAATTGTTAGACTAAAACCAAAGTAGTAACTTGAGTAGTTAGTTTGATAGTAAAAATATTAAAGAATTAACTGATGTTAGTACAAAGTACATTATCTCTTAAATAAATACTTTTAAGTTTGCTATAAATATATGTGCCATCCTTTCCCATAAAAAGAACACATGAAACCCTAGAAAAAAATTAATTCTTTCTCTCCCACCTAAGAGTCATCGTCTGTTTTCCTCTATATACACCAAATACATATACGATTGTTCAAGACCCTTTGTTGATTAACATACATGCATGAACACTTGATTCTTCCTTCAAGTTGGATCTATTTCATGCACGTACCAATTGTTATGCAAGTATACCTAAAGCTTAATCTTCAATTTTGGTTCAAGACCCTAATGGCCTAATGAATGGCCTCATATTAGTTCTAGGAGTACTTTTATTATGTGTTGGGTTTTAATTCCAAGTTGTAAGAAGAGAGCTCTCTTCGATCCATTCATGGGTTGTGGTAGGATGTCAATTAGCTGCCGACTCATTCATCCAAATACTCGGTTAAAAAGTATGGTACTCAGTAAATGAGTGAATGATGCGGGAGACAAATTGGATCTTAAGTTTCTCGTGGTTGGACTGAAGGGAGCTCCCTTCACATTTTCCGCAAAATATATTTCCCATTTTTAACTGGTTATTAAACATTACTTATATATACGGAGTATAGTTTCACGCGAACAAACCATAACAAAACATTGTCTAACCTAAATTTGAAGCATTATGTTCTATTATTGTAATTCTTCGATCTACATGCATATCTTACATTTTATATTTTCATTATATTATCCTTTGATTGTGGTTTGTACAGTTATAGACATAACTATTAACCAATTCTGCTTAGGTTTGAAGATGGCATTTCCTCTTGTTTTCTTATAGATCGACTAAACCTGTGGAGTTGAAGACCAAGCATCAAGATCAACATATTGTAGCTGTAATGAGAACGGAAACTATGATCGAGCAACAGTTGGACCGCTAATCTTTCTAAATAATTTGAATAAATTTCTACGGGAGATCTAGTACTTGATCATCTTGAATGATGAGTGTGGATGCTTAGTTTTATTCATTTTTTCCCATAGAACTAGATTGTGTACGTGATACATTATTTTTTGATATTATCTTTCCTAATATCAATCTTCAAACAAAAGTTGAAATGATGTAGCACAAAGGGCATTAGTTTCCTTTCATGATCTTAGAGCATCCACAATGGGTAAAGCTTTTAAAAGCTTTTTACTATTTCAAAAAGTCATTTTAAGAGGTTTTTTGCATTGCTTCAAAAGCTTTTTGAAAAGCTTTTCTTTAAAGACTTGGTGAACCTCAAGTCTTTGCTCAAAGCTTTAGTCATTAAATGCATTTTGCATTAAATGCATTAAATGCATCAAGTCTTAAAGACTTTATGCATTGTAGATGCTCTTATGTGAGCAACTTTATATCACTAGTCCGACTTTCTATACAGTTTAATCATTACTACCTCACTTTACAATTTTGACTCATTCAAACTAGACGAATACCCACGCAAAGCGTCGATTTGTAGCGAGAAATAATTATACTTGAGAACTTGTAGTTAAACGGGCCAGCAACTTAACTATGAATTATCACAACAGTAAGAAAAAGTTATGGTGTTTATATAGTAGAAATTAGAATAGTTTTTTGGAAACTATGAAATATAAAAAAAGAATTATGTGTTTCAAAAGTTACAAACCGATCAAGCTTCCATTTGGTATTAAAAATCGGTTTATAGCATTTGGGCCTCATATGCTGATTTTCTAAGACATGGTTTATAGAATTTGAGCATCGTATGTTGATTTTCTAAGACATGGTTTATAGCATTAATTCATCCGAGATGACAAAAAAATTATGCTTAGAAAAGTTTTCATTACGTTGCCATTTAAGATTAAAATTTAAAAAGAAGCAAGCTATGTTAATAAGGTATTTGAAGTTTCACTTAACATTATTTAGTCATACACCCGTGGTTATATTGTTTAAACCGTGTATTTCATAAAAAAAACATTTGAAGTTTCCATTAGTAAAGGGCCATTATTGTTTAAAACATGTAGAATCTGTTCATTCAGGAGCCACATTTAAGCTTTATTTAAGTTATTTATTTCAAGATGTATTAAAAAAGTCTTCAAAATTTTCATTAATAAAATGTCTCAATTATTATTTAAACCGTGTATTGTAATTTTATATTTAAGATTTATGTAAGTTAATTATTTTAAAGGGTATTTTGAGGAATCAACTTTATTATTTTTATGAGATTTTAAGTTTTAAAATATAGACTAATTTATTTTATAAATAGTAAAGAAAATACAATGAGCCAACAAAATGGCTTAATTTTACCATGTTCTAAAAAGTAAGCAACTTGACTGGTTGCGAGATTCAGATTCCTTCTCTGTTGCCTTTCACAATGTCTTTTTTTATTACTATTTAAGATATTTAGCCAATTAAAATGTATATACTATATACCATTATAAAAGCTGTATTCTTGTTTGACTGTTCTTCAGCGACTTTTCTTTTGGAGAAAGGCAACTCTAAAACTCTTATTAAAGACAAAATGCAACAACGAGAACTCATACAATGCGGTTAGAGGGCAAATTTGGAACATGGATCAATCCAATAAAATCCCTAACCGATCCCCCCTATGGCGATTGCGATTTCCTAAAACCCTAAAACCAAAAACGATCTCAAAAAAAAAA
>LBNU01002187.1:19341-30022 GCA_014162995.1 Artemisia annua | reverse complement strand
GTGCATGTTTTTTCTTTCATGGTTGTTCTAGTTTTTCGTAGCTAGTTGTTCATTTATGGCATGTCATAAATGTTCTAGTGGTTGTTCAAGCGGTTGCTTGAGGTTAATGTGGTACTTCAGCCACATTCCATTGTACTTTAAAAGTTTATTTGGTTAATATATTTTACCAGGGTGGAGATCCCTTTACCCAAAAAAAAAAATTTGGAACATGGAACAACAAAAATACATAGAACAAGAATATACAAAAGGAACCCAAACACTCACTAGATGTCATCCAATCTGCAACCATTAATTTTGCACTCAGTTATTTCAAAGCTGAGCTCATGCATGTATTTGAGATCTAAAAGAGGGGTCGGTGTTGCACAAAAAATGTCCACGTCCCGTCATTTAGTCGAATCATCTCTGGAGGGATGAACATTTTTATTTGGCTACTTCCATATAGACCAAAGTAGCAAAAGACAAACATCCTTAAATAAACACCGCAACTCGTATTTAAAATGAATCACATGAGTTCCAAATCAATTTTAATTAGGAGTACTTCGTTAATACACAACACGTACACTTGCGTAATTATCCAAAAGCGAAAGGTTGATGCATATGAAAGTCACAATTATTAATTGTAAGATTATAGAGACAACATGTAAGAGAGAATAATGTTTTATTGCTTGTGCATGATACGTACAATATACGTTATATATAAATAGGGTATTTACATATATCCCCATATACACATCATTATTTACGTATTTTCTCAAACCTTGCTTTAATAGCCATATACATCATGCATTAAAAACTTGTGTTTAAAGAAATAAGTAAATATTGATGTGTACATGGAGATTTATGTAAATCCCTCTATCAATAATGACTATCAACAATCTATTTAGGGAAAATATCAATCACCCTTAAAGTTCTAGCTAATTAACAACTAATGTCTATCATCATATAACTTTTAGCCAACTCCATTGTGCATATCCATACGCCAACTCATTGTGCATATCCATAACACACATTCGACATATACGGCTAACACTCCTCTGCAGTGTAAGCGGCGAAATCGCGAAAGCTCAGACTGAAGATTAAAAGCTAATAAACAATAAAGTAAAATTAATAAATAATTGATGAAGAAGACATTCGACAGCAAGTGGAAGCACATCTTCAAGCAGCAGCAGACATAAAGACGCAACAAATCGGATAAACCAAAGTATCCGTACCAAACAGGATAAACCAAAGTATCCCTTACCAAACAGGATAAACCAAAGTATCCTGATCAAACGGTGTAACCCAAAGTATCCCCTACAACTAAAACAAACGGGATAACCAAAAGTATCCCCTACACTAAAACAAATGAAACTACAACTAAAACTCATGCACTAACATANTAAAGACGCAACAAATCGGATAAACCAAAGTATCCGTACCAAACAGGATAAACCAAAGTATCCCTTACCAAACAGGATAAACCAAAGTATCCTGATCAAACGGTGTAACCCAAAGTATCCCCTACAACTAAAACAAACGGGATAACCAAAAGTATCCCCTACACTAAAACAAATGAAACTACAACTAAAACTCATGCACTAACATAAAAAGAAAAAATAAGAAAACGAAAGTTGGTTCTAAAACTTCAACCCCCAAAGAACCTTCCCAACAAACAGGACGTGTTTTTCCCTAGAAAAACATAAAGATCAACCTCATAAATAAACATGCAAACATGGGTGGGGTTTATTATAGCATTTACAGAGGTTAAGGTTTAAAGGGAGCCCTCCGAACCTCTGGTGTGTAGCCAGCGGCCGGAGGTGGCGGCGGAAGAATTTAGGTCTATTAGGATCGGTTGACAAAGGCTCTTGATACTATGTAAGATTATAGAGACAGCATGTAAGAGAGAATAATGTTTTATTGCTTGTGCATGATACGTACAATATACATCATATAAATAATGTCTATCAACAATCTATTTAGGGTAAATATCAATCACCCTTAAAGTTCTAGCTAATTAACAACTAATGTCTATCATCATATAACTAATAGCCAACTCATTGTGCATATCCATATGCCAACTCATTGTGCATATCCATAGTACACATTCGACATATACGGCTAACATTAATAAGACTACCCTTGATAATGAGCAAGGCCGCACCACGAGTGATCTGCTTATGTGGCACCACAGTCAATAGTGGTTAACATTACACTCATCATGGGACAACATAAGCATTAAGCAACAAATTTTGCACCATTTGGTGGTGCAGACCACGTGATAAAAAAAGGATTGGTAAAACTACTCGTGATAATGAGTAAGACCATACTACGTGAATGTGTTGCAAGGTATGTTAGAGTTTAAGCAGGTATATTTAAATGACAAGGAATCTAGTAACCACTGCGAGAGTGGTGAGAAAATGGTAAAAAAAGATGTTGATATGGCGTTGACATGTTGATGTCAGACCACCACCACTAATCCAACTTAACTACTAAAGTAAAGTAACTCCCAATACCGTCTTCCATGAGTTATTGGTCCTAATACCGTCTTTCACGGTGTATGGGGAAGGTTGAGGCATAGACAACCTTAGCCCTACCTAAGGTAGAGAGGCTGTTTCCGGTTCTAACAAAGGTAGAAAAGAACCTCCGGCCTTGCAAGGGGTGAAGATCGAACCCTTGACCTCTGTCTCTAGAGGCAAGGGTGTTAACTCCATTTGAAACCCAATGGTCCATTACTTAGACAAAAACAAAAGCTCTTCCTAAAATGGTCAAACTCGACCTATCGATTATGCGAACCTAATATATTTATAACAAAAGTACATGTGATTGATGTTTTGTCTTATTATTATTATTTGTCAAAAGTCAAAAATACCCCCGTCTTTATATTTTCAACTCCATTATCTACATAATTACCTTCATCATAATTCCAAGGCATTTCTCTAGAATCCGGAAACCTCTCCAGATTCTGACCAATTTTTTTTTTCTAATACTACATCCGTCCCATATTAAGTGTTCACTTTGACTTTTTGAAGCTTTGTTCAACTTTGACCTTAAATTATATTATTTGTGTTATATAATACTTGATGCAAAATATATGAATGGATTGAGTTTTAAATATATTTTCATTGGTATAATTTTCATCAAGTATTATATATCACAAATAAAAATATTTATGATCAACATTGAACAAGAAATACTCAAAAAAGTCAAAGTAGACACTAATATGTGACAGATGGAGTAATCAATTTTCCAACCATCCTCATATACATTTAAGCCTCACTCAAAACCAAATTAAGCAACACTTTAAAAAGACAAACAAATCAAGCTACCACTAGATATATACATTGATATTTGATACTACATGCTCAACGAAACAATGAACATGGAGGTGCAACACACCTCCTTAATATCATCAACCGTGTGAGAACTTATAGAAACGTTTTCAAATGTTTTGAGGTTCTGTCTCAGTAGCTCTTGAACCTTAACATCCCATCATTCCTCATGTTTAGGTTCAATTCAGAAACCATATGCTTTAAAACACGGGTCTTTAAAATTTTAAAAAAGAAAACGAACAATGAATAATGGATGGATTTGGTTGCAGATCTTGTTAGTCTGATCTGGTAATGGCCGGTGTCGCGGTGGTGGCGGTTTGCCCGAAAATGGTAATATTTGTTGTGGAGATGGAAATAGTTGTTGTGATTTTGCTGGAAATGTCATTTTCTCAAAATAAAAACAGCCAACAATACGTGATCTGGTTCTTTGCTTCAGATAGTTATGCTTTAGTTGATATCAATCTTTTCACAAATAACACTAATACACATAATTCATTACTAGACGAGTAACCGTGCATAATAATGAGATTTTATCACGGCAAATAATTATAATTGTGATATTTTGGTTAACGTAAAAAGTAACTGTAAATTATTGTAAGATGTAATGATTTTAAATAAAAGAGCAAATTGTAATAGCTAATTTTAATATTCAAGAAATGGGATACATTAGTTTTATGTTTCTTAAATTAGTTTTCAGTTTTTCATTTAAGTAAAAGAATAAATTAGTTTCTTAAAAATTAGTTTTAAGTTTCTACTTTCACTTTCCTTTATCAGTATAAATACAGTTAGACTACAAAACTAAAATGTACCTAAAGTTGATAAACTTGTTGTCTATATGATATTTTAACTTATTGCCTAAAAAATACAAACAAATGATCATGAATATTTTAATCATTGTATTTCTTTCCAGATTTGAGGTGATGGAGAGACAAGTCAAACGTGTAATTTAGCATCTCTTTGTTTTCACTCTACTCTATATGTTAATGCAACAATTTAATTTTACTACAAAGTTAAATTGAATTATTGACAAGAAACGAATCATGTACCGGCACTTATCTTTTGAAAGAATATCTTGCAACCAGGGTTCTAAATAGCGCGCTATAGCGCCGCTATAGCGGCGCCATAGCGTGAGGCGTAGCCTCCACGTTACGAAACAGGTCAAGGCGTCATCTCTAGGCGTAGCGTGCAACAAAGCGTGATAAGGCGTGATAAAGCGCGCTATAGCGCAAGGCGTGGCGCCATTTTTTGAAGCTTTTAAGATTTTATTTTTTTAAATTTTTTTTAAAGAGATTTATTGGTGTTGAGCTTATTTACAAGTATTTATTCGGGTTTAGTAAATCCATAACTGAGTTTTAAGCGTATTAGCTAACTAATATTGACAACTCTATAAATATTTTTTGCCGCTTTGAATCACGCCTTAAAAACGCTATGACGCAACGCCTTATGCTAAAGCTTGAGGCTTGACTATGTCGCTACGCCGCGCTTCACGCTATTTATAACCTTGCTTGCAACTAATCTTCGAATCCAATTTATTTAGGGGAGTTCAACCGAGACTTTTTAGTTGGTATCTAGACGCAGGAGTCATGACGACTAACTAGATGTGATTACATGAATGATGCTAGTTTATAACACGATGGATCATGCTTAATATAGGCTGTTTAAATGCTTCTGAGGGCTGATTTTCGCAGATTTTTTTTTTTTTTTTTTTTTGATGCTTAGTTGTCTTGCACGCACAAAAGGCTCAACTTAACATCTTCAATTTATTCCGCTTAATGTTTGCTTGCTTAATTGTTATTACTGTAAAAGATGTATGTATGTAATGGAAAATTATAATTTCATGGATTTACCTATAATATAGGGTAAAATGCAAAAATGGTCCTTAACGTTTCACGAAATAGCAAAAATGGGACCGAGACAAAAAGTAGCGTAAAAAAGACACCAACATTACGCAAATTTGCAAAATTGCCACCGAGAGGCATTTTCCGTTAACTTTCTCGTTATGTGCCACGTCCATGAGGGTAGTATCGTCATTTCACGGTCTTTTTTTATCTCCCGCCAACTTTCGGGGGACTACCCTATGTAAAGCAACTAGATTAATTGTAACATGACCTCAATGGCTAATTTGCAAAGTTACTTTCATGTTTTCATATTAAATGGTCAACGCCTGCACACACACACACACACAAGCAGAAACACACACACACACACACACCCGTAATCAAATAATTATCATTCCCTTTTCCAGTAACATGTCTCGCTGTCTTGATCTCGTGATTGCCTGTAACTCATTTGTCATATCGGAAATGATGTTAACCCATTACCAGCGAGAGGTTGAGGAGGACATTCATCATGCACAAGAGTTGATGAGTAGGTGACAAAAGCTGTCTAATATGCTCCGTATTAGGGGGACCTGATTTTGGAGCTCCAAAACGTAAGGGGGTCGAGAACTGCAAGGGCTAATGTGAACAAGCTTAGGAGGATTCAGTCAGCTGATATGAGAACGATGAGGGGGTTGATGAGGATGCTTAGGCAAACTAACGACAACATTGTCTCCAAGATTGAGTTTGCTGTGAGGCAAACTTACATGTGAAGGGGTTGGGTGCTGGAGGCTGGGGGTGGGTTGTTTTGTTGTGTATGATGAATGTAGGTAGTAGGTGGTTTGGCACTTGTGGAGTTGTGGTTTCTTTTGTTCATTTTAGTGCCACTGTCGTAGTGTCGTAAGCTAGGTAGATGTAGGTGATGATGTAGTTAGGGGTTGTGGTTTACCCTAAGGTTGTAAATGTATCCCTATGGTTTATGAATGGAAGGGGTCGTTAATTTGATCCCGTTTGTCTTGATATACATTGTTCGATTCGTATCACAAACACATTCACAAACATGAAACTGACAGAATTGAAACCATAATACAATACAAAAACACATAATTGTAAATGCTACTAATCGAACCAAATAACATAACCACAAAATAAACACAAACATATTCATAGTAAATTTAACCCAAAACAGAGTATTGATAGGAGTGAAGCTTGTCTAAACATTTAACCCCATATGAAAATACTTCAAGTTACATAATATTGTTCGGCATGTACCAAAAAGATGAACCCATCACAATGCCTGCTCACACCTTTTGGTGTATTCGAAACAGAGGTAGAATAGTTCAAGTTACATTAGTCAAATTACATTAGTAAATACAACCAAATTAAAGTGTCTTAGTTTACATTACATATTCCCAATACATGAACCCATATGTCAATCTTCAAAACTTCTACTGGAGGAACCAACATGTGATCAACTACATCTACACGCACAGTCAATATATGCAAAATGCAATGTATCCAAAATATTTGCTAAAAAATTCATTAGACTCACCTAGTCAAAATAACACCACATTGTTACCCATTGATCTTGGTGCCTGTAGGACCCAGTACGCAATTAGTAATTCTTGGCCTCAAAATACCCCCACCCCTTGCTCCCACATTCAATGAACCAACACCTGCTGAGTTCTTCAAAGAACAACCGTCTCTAATGACAATACCAGCCGGTTTGTTCCTGGTAACAACAACAGCCTCATCAACCATCTTACCTTTTCCCTTATCCATAGAACTCTTCACCCTCTTTTTGCTTCCCGGATTCAGGTTTTGAAGCATCAACATCTTCCACAGCCTCATCAACCATCTTACCTTTTCCCTTATCCATAGACCTCTTCACCCTCTTTTTTTGCTTCCCGGATTCAGGTTTTGAAGCATCAACATCTTCCACTTTCCTATAAGGTTTTGAAGTGCTAGTCCAAAAAGGATTTGATGTACTAGAGCACCGCAAGCTAGCATCTTCTTCTACCCATCCGACAACCTCCCCACCTTCACCCTCTGAATCAATGTTTTTTAAATAGTATAGAGATAACATCTGTTTTGTGTGAGCAACAAACAAGTCTACAAAACCAGCCCGGCAACCTAGTTCGATCATTGTATGCACATCATTGTNACATCTTCCACAGCCTCATCAACCATCTTACCTTTTCCCTTATCCATAGACCTCTTCACCCTCTTTTTTTGCTTCCCGGATTCAGGTTTTGAAGCATCAACATCTTCCACTTTCCTATAAGGTTTTGAAGTGCTAGTCCAAAAAGGAGTTGATGTACTAGAGCACCGCAAGCTAGCATCTTCTTCTACCCATCCGACAACCTCCCCACCTTCACCCTCTGAATCAATGTTTTTTAAATAGTATAGAGATAACATCTGTTTTGTGTGAGCAACAAACAAGTCTACAAAACCAGCCCGGCAACCTAGTTCGATCATTGTATGCACATCATTGTCTGTGTGAATCAATTTCAAACCTTCTTCTAATGATTTGCCAGGCAAACAAAAGAAGACAGCCCATTTTCTCCCGTAATGCGTGATAACATATCATCCAGACCAAGGGTAAAGATATGTTTGTCATGGACAAAGGCACACATAGAAGAAACCTTCCCTTGTACATATCTCAAAGGAGCAAATTCAAAGAACCCATTATTGTGCATTCTGAACAAAATTTCATCATCATAATCACTTAAATTGAAACCTGCCACCGTTTAAATTCAAACAGCATACTTTAGTAATGGCAAACACTCTCTAGAGCAGTAATTTAGTAATGCCAATCACTCGCACTTATGATATTCTAACAGCATAATTAAAAACATAATACACTGTTTATCCTAAACCTAGCAAAGGGGATGCATATAAAAGTCTATCAAACATATCATAGCAGCCTACATAAACAAATTTAAAAAGGCAAACAAATGAAAAGATCCGTATGCTCTTCCTTCACCTTCCTCTTCTTGCCAGTCCCATTTGCCCTTCCCCTCTTCCTTTTTTCAGTAACTGTACTCGGATTAGGACTCCCCTCCTTCTTCTTCTTTCCATCCTCCTTCTTCTTCTTGCCAGTCCCAACGGGCCTTCCACTCTTCCTTTTTTTAGTAACTATACTCGGATTAGGACTCCCCTCCTTCTTCTTCTTCTTGCCAGCCTCCTTCTTCTTCTTGCCATCCTCCTCCTTTTTCTTGCCAGTCCCAATATGCTTTCCCCTCTTCCTTTTTTCTGTAACTGTACTCGGATTAGGACTCCCCTCCTCCTTCTTCTTTTTGCCAGCCTCCTTCTTCTTCTTGCCATCCTTGCCATCCTCCTCCTTCTTCTTGCCACTCCCAACAGGCCTTCCCCTCTTCCTTTTTTCTGTTCCACTCGGATTAGGACTCCCCTCCTTCTTCTTATTGCCAGCCTCTTTCTCCTTCTTCTTCTTGCCACTCCCAACCGGCCTTCCCCTCCCTCTTTTTGAAAATGCAACTACCTCATTGGAGCAACCGCTACCACTTCCAATGGTAGGAATGGATATGGCACCGCTAGCACCCACATTTGGTTTGTTGAAGGTTCTGTTCCACATCCATTGAAGAATTTCTTCAATCATCTCCTTCCCTATGTTTGCATACGAACCATACTTGGCAATAACTTTATCACCAAATTCATCCAAAACATCCTCAAAGACTTCATCATTTAATAAAACCTTGCCCCACGACATTTCGGATGATTCCCCCCCCAATCAACAAACACTTTCCCTTATCATTCTTATCGTTATTCGCCATACCTGGGTTTAGTTGTTGCGATTTGATTTTTTTTATGTTAAGGTTTGACGGTTGATTATCTGCACAACGGTCGGTTGGTTTTGGGGATTTATTGTACCCTGAAAAAGCACTCACAATTAATCGAGTAGTTGCTTTACATACATAGTTTACGTTGTTTGCAAAAATAGTCCCCCGAAAGTTGGGGGGAGATAAAAAAGGATCGTTAAATGACGATACTACCCTCATGGACGTGGCACATAACGGGAAAGTTAACGGAAAATGCCTCTCGGTGGCAATTTTGCAAATTTGCGTAACGTTGGTGTCTTTTTTGCGCTACTTTTTGTCTCGGTCCCATTTTTGCTATTTCGTGGAACGTTAAGGACCATTTTTGCATTTTACCCTATAATATACGTGTAGATGTAAAAAAATACGGAGTATATGGAAAGTGTTATAAATATAGTAAACAAGAACACAAGAATGAGAGGAAGAGAGAATTCTTATTAAGATGTAATCCAAGAAGTGACAAGAGTGATCTACTTATAGGGTAGATGATTACATATAAACCCTAATGGGCCGAGCTAGTAAGCTAAGAGTGAATAGACATGAGCCTATAATATTAAATTACAACACTCCTACTTGGATATTCACCATTTATCATATGCTATAGACTGCCTCATTAAAAACCTTATCAAGAAAAAACCCAGTGGGATAAAAACACTTGATGAAGGGAAAAAGAGTGCAGTGCATATAATACTCCTCCTCAATTTAATGTATATCTTTCAAGCATCGCATGCTAATCTTCTAATCGAGTTGTTCGTATACTTTTGTTGGCAATAACTTTACAATGAAGTCCATCAAATTGATGATGTTACTAATAAGTCCTGCAAAAATGACAAAATATATGTGTAGCTTCCAACCCAATATCAAATCAATTGGTTGCAAAGTATACAATGCATGTACAAATATTAAAAGAGAAAAATAAAATGCACTCTCGTGATGCATATTAATTACAAAATTGGCATCCAAACCTCAATTGTACTTATGTATGGTACTTGAGGACCAATTATTTCTTTGAGACATGTGCAAAAGCAATTTATATAATATGCGTCCAAAATCATTTTAATCCATATACGGATTCCTTCAGCTTTATCAAATAAAGTTATTGAGAACTTTATTAATTGTATCTAGAAGTTGAAGTTGTAAGCCATGCTTAAGACATTACAGATCATACCTCATTTAGAGCGAATTAAATACTTCAATATTGATTGTCTCGTAAAATATCAATAAGATATTTACATCCACCTCGAGACAATGTCTTTTAATAATCAACTTTGTGTTATTGTGAATTTATTTATTCACAACTCATGTCCTAAAAGACATAACTTTAGAGCTCTTATTTCGGTTTAGCACAAAAACCAATTTATATCCAATAGATTTTACATATTGACATGTACGAACTTCACGTTTCAAGACTTTTAGTATTTGCAAGATACTAAGTCCTTTTATGTTGGCCAATCTTTTCGTTGAGCGCACATTTGGATATTAATTGATATTTGATCTTCATCATGCATAATAGCAAGCAATATATTGTATGTAGACAAATTTTATCGACGTCGTTTATGTTTCAATTCCATATAACTTTAGACATGATATAATTTATTGAGATCTCATTAGCTATTTGAGGTTCTTTGGAACCTTCATGTCTAGTGTCTCTTTATGAGACTATCATGGGGGTTTTTTAAACCTCGAACAACCATCTTGTTTTCATGCTCCATATTTTTCA
>LBNU01002186.1:38803-50788 GCA_014162995.1 Artemisia annua | reverse complement strand
GAAAATAACACTAACTACCTGTCATAGCAAATAGATTACCATAGGCTTGGGAGAGGATCAATTACTCCTCCACTAGGCGTAAGCACCTAAGATAAACTATCAAAGAGGACTTTCCAAAGGGTTGTAACGTAAGGTGTAGGGATATGATAAATACGGTTTGGTTGGAATAAAGGGTATTTTAATGGTGGCAAGTTAATTATCATGATCAAATACATGCACTCTACATCGTTGCTTAAGTCAAGACTCGACTCAATCTAAAATTAAAAATGAAATAAAAACTAAAAAGAAACATAAAAGGAAACGGGATGGTAGTCCGTATGTTTTTCTCTTTTCTTTTTCATATTTTTTTGGTATTTTTCTTTATTTTTTCATTTTTTTTTATTTTTTTATTTTTTTTTCATACACTCTTGCCCTACCATCCAAAATAATACATCATAGGGGAGTTGCATTCCCCTTACACTTGAATCTTTACATAACTTTACAATTACTATTCTATTGACTCGAATTAAGATAATTGAAAAACTTGGAGTACTTTTAAAATGTTTAGCACATATGGGGGTAATAATGTCGTTCTTCCCCATTACTCCATTACACTAGTACTTTACCCATGAGTTCCAATCGTCCCAAAACAATATGTACAAGGATATGACTTAACTTANACTTGGAGTACTTTTAAAATGTTTAGCACATATGGGGGTAATAATGTCGTTCTTCCCCATTACTCCATTACACTAGTACTTCACCCATGAGCCCCAATCGTCCCAAAACAATATGTACAAGGATATGACTTAACTTAGCAACCATGTAATTGACTAGATAATTAACTAAGGGTTTAACAAATGTTTTCACAATAATGCACCAAAGGTGGGTGCATACAAGGTAGGCTAAGGTGATTTGGGTGTACATTTAGTGGGGTGTAAACAAATTCTCACTTTGAGTAAGATGCTCAAAGATCGAAACGAAAGGATAGGCTCGGAGGGGTGTACTAGGGGTATTGTGTACCAAAAATGGATACAACGCAAAGGGTGTGGGAGAATTACTTGACCAATGAAGTCAATGTAATTATAACAAAAATACGGGTGTAAAACAATGGGTTAATCCTAATGCCTCTTATCATGTAGTAAATCTTAACTACACGAATGTAGTCTCACTTGTGGATTTGAGATGGTCCGAACGCAAGTTCTAAAATCTAAACGCTACCGGTACACACATCATAGCACCAAAGATGGATGCTTTTCCTACCAATTCTAGGGGCGAACCTCACATATTTGGGGTGGAAAAATTTTTTAGTGGTACGGTTTTGTGCTAGTCATACAATTTCCTATCCATGAGACGCTCATTAAGATCAAGGTTTCACTTCTAGATGTTGTAAAAAATTTTAAATTGGCGCTAAAATTGCTCTAACAAATATTTCTCTTGGTTTTATTACAAATTTACTATCAAACAAAGCAAAACATCAAGCGTAAGTGTATTCTCAACGGTGCCTTCATTTACCCCCCTTACACTTAAACCGAACATTGTCCCCAATGTTCAAATAGAAGACGTAAAAGTAAATAAAATTAATGAGGTAACATGGTTAGATCTTCTTCCAAGAAAGACGAACGTTCAAAGCTTCCATTCCAAAATAATAAACGTCTTCTTGTCTAAAATAACCTGTTAACCTGAAAAAGATAAAGGCCAACCTCTCATAAAATCGGCGGTAAAATCTATATAATAGGATATAATGCTTGTGGAATGAATATTTTGCAGAATTCCTGGAGATTATAAGTTAAAGAGTTAACAAAACTTTTTTTGGTTTCCGGAAGAAATACAAAACTTTCAAAAATTGCAGAAAAATTTAACCTGACGCCGTCAGGTGTTATGCCTGATGCCGTCAGAATGATCTGACAGAATTCTCATGTTAAGTTTCCGGAAAAATTCTGGAAAAAACTAGATCTTACTTCCTGGAATTCCTGCAAAAATTCATTATGACTCGATACAAGCATTTGACTCAAACAAATACTAATATGTATGTTAATTTCATTGTTATGATTCATGTTCATTTGTTCTAATAAACCGATTTAGATTTCCCTTACACTTAGCTTTTGCAAAATACCTTTATATGTAGTTAAGACGAAGTTAAAAACAAAATAAAGCATTTTCACAATTTAGTTTGAAGCATGAATCAATAACAAGAAATATAACTTACATACGGAAACAAATAAAATCAAATAAACACACAAAACACACAAAGCATGGGTTGCCTCCCAAGAAGCGCTTTTCTTTATTAATGAGTCTTGTAGCTAGACACAAAGTCACCGTACATTACGTGACTTCGTCATTGGTCACGGTTCCTAAGTCATCCTCTTTTCTGGTTTTGTATTCCGGTCCCAATTTCAAACAATCCTTATAGAAACCAAATATTCTTCCCATGACATAGTCTACTCCCCTACGTCTATCATCATCGTTCCTATAGTAAACCGCTTGTTTTAGCTCCTTTTCAACATTGGACAAGTGTTGGAATTGGTCTATCTTATATGGCATTTGGTAGTTCACTTCGTCGGTCTCATCCTTAAATTTAACTATTCCTAAGGAAGGTTCATGAGTCATTCTAGAGACCTCGATAAATAGCTTGCCTAAAACTACTTGGGTTACACTTGCGTCGACCATTGGGTGGATATCTTCTAAAATCACAAAGTCGGTGACATAGGTAGAGTTTCCTACATAAACCGGTAATCCCTTAACTCTCCCCGTGAAGTTACTAATCCATCCCTTATCGGGGAGCACCCTATACTTAAGTTGGTTTTTCATTATCAAATTGTATTGGGCTCTAGTCATGATGTTTATGGGCGATCTAGGGTCGATGTAAGCTTTCCATATATGCAAATGTCCGATGTTGCATGGTATGTTGAGATTAGAAGGATCGCCCACTTTGATAATCGGGTTACCTAGGAAGTATGGGGTCTCGAAGTCATCGAATAGATTCTTATGATATGTCGCTCTTCCATAGTTGGTAACCTATTGAAGTAGTCCTCTTCTCCTACTTCTTCTATTTCGCTAATCTTAGCTTTCCTATCATCCCTGGTGTTATCGTTTTAGTATAGTATTTTTCCAAATAATTTCTCAACAAATAAGAAATTACCCGGGTCGTGTCCGTGTGAAGGCTAAATGGAATATCGATTTTCGGATCGTAAAACGTGTAGTGAAAAATGATAAAAGTGATAACGATGAGAATTACACTAATGAAAAGTAAATAAAACACAATCAAGTATTTAGAAAAGTAAATCACGTAATCAAAGCACATGTAAGCTAAAACGTAACAACGAATTAACAAACGTGAAATAAACGTAACGTAACAACTAAAAACGTGAAATTAATGCAAATCTAATGCTAGGGGTGCAATTAAAATTTTTAAAAACTAAAAATGATAAAAGAAAATTTTTAGAAAAAGAAAATTATTATTTTTGACTTTTTATTTTTAATTAAGAATAAAAAACTATTTTTGTATTTTTGTTTAATAAAAGAAAATTTAAACTAATTATGAAATTAAAGATTTAATCTACAAATTTAATTTTGAAAAATATTACTAAACTAAAAAAACTAATTTTAAAAAATAAAAATGAAAATTATTTTTGTCTTTTTGAATTTATTATGAATTTAAAATGATTTAAAAACTAGGAAAATAGAAAATAAATAGTAAAACAATTCAAATAAATCTGAAATTTTTATGGAAAATCTAAATTAATATTTAAAAGCTACTGTAATAAAAACTTTGTGAAAAATAAGCTCAGAAGTGCTTATTGGCTGAAAAACAGCTTATATCAAGTGCTTATAAATAAGCACTTGAACCAAAACTTTGTGAAATTGATTCAGAAGATGACTAATACTCAAACAAACTCATATAAATCAAATCAGACCAAATATCGTTCAGATTCAAGCATAAGCAGTATAATTCATCCAAAATAAGCACTTATATGAGTCCAATAAGCACAAATAATTACCATAAGGCTCAGTACTATCAAATAAGCACAAACACATTTAAAGGAACTCAATATAAGCAAAGAAACCAAGATCACAAGTCAAATAAACTAAAATGCACTCAGAATGAAAATTCAGCTTAAGCACTAAATGGGACAAACAAATTGGCCTAGATAAGCAGTCTTAATAAGCTCTATATGGAATTTCAAAAGCAGATTATTAAAGACAGCTAGCTTGGCAGTGTTTTGCCCCAAAAATCTCACCAATAGCTTAACTAGATTGCTAGAAAAGTTCTTGTGAAGTTGGGCTTATTCTGAGTAGCAGGGGAATTTAAGGCAGACTGGTAACTTTTGAGCTTAAATTTAAGTACCTTAATAAGCTATTTAGGGAAACCTTATGGGGGCAAAATGAAGATAACCTAAGATAATCTACTAAAAACCTAAAAGCCCTAAATCTTAACACCTAATTGAACCTTAATTGTGCCTAAGGAAGGCTACTGTAGCTTCTGATATTTGGCATTTAAGGTTAGTTTTTGGTCGTATTGGTCTTAATTTGGTAAATAAAAGTATGTGTAAATTATCACATACCAATCCCCTACTCCCTTATTCTCATCCTTTGATTCACTATCATCCTCACTCCTATCAATTGGTCTAATGGTAACAACGTTGACGAAGTGGACATGTTTGGATGAAGAGGGGTCTTTGATTTGGGATCCGCTATTGGTGTTCCTAGCGTCCTTATGTGGGGGTGATAGCACTTGGTTGTTGAGAGCCTTCAACAAGTTGTCAATATTATTGGTCATCTCTACTTGTTGTTGATTGAATTCGGATATGAATTTAGTTATACGAGCTTCTTGAGATGCCATGAAGTTGGATATCAACCCTTCGAAGTTGTTGGTACTACCATAGTTGTTGGAAGGATTGTTGTTGGAGGTACGGTTTGAGGAAGGACCGTTGGGTTGAAACCGATTANCAATATAAGCAAAGAAACCAAGATCACAAGTCAAATAAACTAAAATGCACTCAGAATGAAAATTCAGCTTAAGCACTAAATGGGACAAACAAATTGGCCTAGATAAGCAGTCTTAATAAGCTCTATATGGAATTTCAAAAGTAGATTATTAAAGACAGCTAGCTTGGTAGTGTTTTTCCCCAAAAATCTCACCAATAGCTTAACTAGATTGCTAGAAAAGTTCTTGTGAAGTTGGGCTTATTCTGAGTAGCAGGGGAATTTAAGGCAGACTAGTAACTTTTGAGCTTAAATCTAAGTACCTTAATAAGCTATTTAGGGAAACCTTATGGGGGCAAAATGAATATAACCTAAGATAATCTACTAAAAACCTAAAAGCCCTAAATCTTAACACCTAATTGAACCTTAATTGTGCCTAAGGAAAGGCTACTGTAGCTTCTGATATGCCTCAAGAACAGAGTTGGGTCAATATGGGGAATCCAATTTGGCCTGCTTAATGTTGTTGGATTTGTTTGCTACTGATCCTAGATGATCTATGGTAGGTGAAATATCCTCAAAATCAATATCAAGCCTAATAAACAACTCTTGATCACCTAAATCTACCCAAGAACATGACCTGTGAAACCAATTTCTGCCTAAGATTGACTTTTATTCTTGCAACCTAATGTTGACCAATGTGGAATTCTACTGAATGATTAATAACCTATAATTATTTTTAAGCTAATTTGTGAGTTGTTAATCCTACATGTACCTATTTTCTATCAACATGCAAAATCACAGGTTCAATATCCTACTTATGCCATCAGATTAGAGGAACTATGGGATCTTTGACTTTTTGGCTTAGATTATGCAATATTATTACTTAGACTATCCTATTATTACCTAAGAATACTGGTTGAACAGAAAAGACAGTAAAAGACTAACTAGAACCCTAAATTATAGCTTAATCCAAACACCCCTTATAAGGTGAGATTACACTACAAGTCTGAAATTTAAGCTTATACCTACTGATTTTATGCTTGGGACAGTTTACCTATTCACTAATAAAGCTAACTGGGCTAAGGAAACCAACTGATAACAACAAGAACATGGAAATGAACTTTATACTATATTAAGGCAGTAAGAATATATTTATGAGCTGAGGTGTATAAAACTAGACAAAAGCACTTAAACTTACTTCAAATAAGCAATTAACAAAAACAATAAAATACAGGCTATAGTAAATAAGCTACACTACTCAGAAATGTAAAATAGGAACTTACTTGATCATAGGCTATAAAGGATTGAGCTCTGAACTATGGTAGCTGACATAAGCTCACCAAAAGCACTGAGCAGCTGGTGTGAGCTTATGGGAAGGGATATATTAGCTTATCAAAGCTTCTGTACCCTTGTCTGCTATTTTTTTTTTTTTTTTTTTTTTTTTTTTTTTTTTTTGTAAACTAAACTGGAACAGAATAAAGGCTTATGAAAAGTTTATTTAAGCTTAATGAGACTTATAACAACTGAAAGATAAAAGCTTTTTAAGGAAAATAAGGGCTTATATTATGAAAGCAGTAAAACGGATTGAACAACTTATTTAAGAAACAATAACTTTTATTAATTATAAAGACAAATTACACTATGAAAACATGAAAACATTACAATAATTGAAAGCTAGAACCCTAATTTATGCCTTAGAAACTACACTACTCCTACACTACACCTAAAATTCTAACCAGTCGAATTTGTGAGGAGAGGAGTCCTTATATAGCCACTGAGATGAGGAGAGGAAGGATCTAGTAATTCCAGGCTGGCAATCCGTATGAGGTTGTGCTTTCTCTGAGCCAATCTAATCCGTCCAATCATTTCCCAATGATTACATTTAATCACAGCCCTAGGATCAGTCCCTTGTGAGGTGTTCGAGCCAATGAAATGATGCCACATCACCCACTCGTGTGTTTCTTTGCTCTGAAACGCTCCTGACACCTTCTAGAAACACCTTGATTTGACAAATAAGCCCTTAATTGTGGTAATTTTAGGAATTGGCACGTGAACAGTAACTAGGGTTCATGTGATTTCCAGGTTGGGTAAAATTGGGGGGCGGGAGAGTTAAAAAAAGTTATTTTATTTATTTGACCCGTGTTATTTGGTTTGACCAGAGTTGTGGGAGTGGGCCGGGTATGGGATAAAAGGGATGGGCCTTTGTTGATGGGTTTAGGATTTTATAGAACATGGACGAGGCTTAAGTTTTAGGCATATTTAAGATTTAGAGTTAGAAAATTAACAAGGACCATTTGTGTATTTTGTGAAACTTCAGGGACTGAATTTTCCATTCTTCAAAAATAAATTCCAAGGGTCTCCTTTGCCATCTTTATAAACTTCAAGGGTGATTTTGACAATATTTGCTCAATCTTCGATCATTTGCTTCCCCGTCCTCGGCTCTTGAACCTTATTCCAATACTCGTGCTCGTGTTGTCGTTTTTACATTGATTTTTGTCCTTTTTCATGATATCCAATCAAAAACACAAAAACGCGATGTATTTGGCATTTAAGGTTAGTTTTTGGTCGTATTGGTCTTAATTTGGTAAATAAAAGTATGTGTAAATTATCACATACCAAAATCCCCCAGACTAAGGTATTGTCGTGTCCTCACGCAATGTGATCAATTCACGCTTTTGAGATAAATAATTTCATATCCCTTTTTACTAACTTTGAAAAGTAGCAAAACGTTTCAAAAGAGATTACGAAATCATTTATTCCCTAAAACGCCCCGAGTTTCCATTTTATTCATTATACTAATCTACACTACTATTTTTGTATTTTTCCACTTTATCATGTGACGGTATGCCGACTTTCATTATTTTGCAATAACGTTTAGGGTCTAGGAGTAGAAACACGATTCATAGAAAAGTGACCATACGGATAAAATTCGTCGTCCTTGATTTTTCACAAGCCCCCAAACTAAGCTTATGAACGAGATCACCGTTTACTTACAAATTAGATGCCAAAACTACTCATCGTAGTTACTTGTGTAAAACCTCTTGCTCCCATATCTTAGTTTATCTATTTATTTTAAATTAAGTTGAGAAATGAATTGCTTCATATTTTCTCGTTCCAATATGAGTTAGTCCGATAAAAATACCAAGAATTCGAACGCTAAGTAGTTATCGATCTTCTCTTAAGAAGGTTTGCTCGAAAAATGAGGTCCACATCAAGGATATTGGATACATACATACAAAGACTATGGAATACATCAAAATCGACATAAGTTGGCGAGTACATTTCACGTGCACCTCATGCGCCCGATCTAGGATCATTCGCATGCACCTCACGCGCGACCAACTTTAGTCTTAACACTTAAGCACAATTTCCATAAATCTCAACATCGATCCTTATTCTTTCTTTTGATTTTTTCACTTTTTTCATACTTTTTCTTAATACTTTTTTTTCCTTGCCTTAGTAACTTTTCAACTCCGAACCTTCACGGTTTCAATCCAAGACCTACCGCCAACTTATTAGGTTAGAATGTAGGATCCAAGGCCCGATCTCAATCCAAAGTCTCAAAGCACCTTAGCTCTACTGAATACCGGGCTTTAGGGTAGCTCCGAAACCACATGCGTACTACGCAATATCACGAAACATAATACAATACAACTCGAAACGATGGCGTGTATCCTTGATGTGTACCCAATTTTTCAATCAAAGATTCTCTTAAGAAGATAAAGAACTAAATTTCGTCAAAACCGAGACATCTTTAATTATTATACACAAGATATGGGGTGAAACAAGCTGATGGGAACAAAAGACCACAAGTACCTTCGATGAGCTTTAAAGAGAACCACTACTCCACGTATGGCATCTAACTTCTAAATAAACACTATCATTTCTCGCTCTCCGCATTTTGAAAATCTCAAATAATGAGACTCGCGAATACTTAGCCGATAATCAAGCCACGCATATATAAAGTCAAATACGGAAACTTGCAAACTCTAATAAAAGAATTCGCATTTTCTAGCTTCTTATGTAAAAGACTAGCGAAAGCTTTTAAGCTGCGCATGTATAAAGTAAAGTACGGGAGCCGACAAAAGAGTAGCTCCTTGTGTACAAAACTAGCAAAAGCTTATGTGATCATCATTGGTTAAGGGAACAAGATAGGGCTCAACACGCCCGGTCAAGTCAAAATATTATTCCTACTCTCGCCAGCAAGAAAGTCAACACGGTGTCAAAACACTTATTATATTTTTGCACAATTTTCAATATTTCTCATTTTTTTTTTTACTTTTTCACATCATTTTCAACATTTTTTTCAACAAAAATTTCAATTTTTTGCATTTTTTTAGGAAAAATGGGGTTGCGCGAGTAAACGACTAAATGAAAGTGCAAGTCAAGTCAAATCAAAGATTGACCCCCCAGACTAAAGATAAACATTGTCCTCAATGTTTCAAAGGTAAGGGTAATCCTAACAAAAATCTAGGGCTGTTTATTAATTATGCCAAAAGATAAACGTTAGTCGATAAGATTAGGATATAACACAAATTTCCAAAAGCATGAAGAATGATACTCGAGTGGAGATGAGACAAACAACGAGCACGAGAGTCATCATAATTCGGGAAATTACTGGACAAACAACACAAACAACCACGAAACACAAGATATGGAAGAGGTTGCCCTCCTCACGTCACATTATTAGAAAATAAAAATAAAAGATAAAGGATAAGCATGGGGTGCCTCCCACGAAGCGCTTGTTTATTATCGAGTCGTGTAGCTTAGACTTGCCCCGAATTTACTTATTCTTGGGGGAGCAAATGGAACGGACACCCGGCATGAAAAACGGAGATGCTAGGGTCAAAGATGATATCTTCACTCCCGATGGAGTGGAAAGATGGAGAAATGAGAGGATAAGTATAGAAAGGGTGAAACACACGGATGGTGAAAGCATAAACATCATCTGAATCACGGGTGGGTTGGGTGGGTAAAATGTCAAGCACGGGATCATCATGATCATAAGATTCGTCCACCACTCCATCAATCATTTCATTCACACCGGATTCAAGATTTACATCCGGTGGCTTCGCGGGTGGACGAGAAAGGGGTAAATCAAAGATAGACGAATCATTAGTAGAAAGCGAATCATCATTAGTTATTTCTTCAATAAAACCATTCTCGTCATTCCCAATACCCGGTGGTATCGAGTCATCCGAAGCAAGAAGACGTTCACGTGACGGATTATCGGAAATTGGTTCGGAGTCGATCTCAAAGTGAAAACACTCATAATCCGGAAGAGAAATATCAGCATGAATAGTGGGACTGCCACTACTCGTCTCTTCAAATCGAAAAGTTTCAAGCTCGGGAACAAAGTCACTATCCATAACGGGGATAGGAGAAGAAGTCGGAGGATCACAAAATGCCTCGATCTTAGAAATGAGAAGATAAACTTTGGATAATTTCTCACGAAGAGCTTCATCTTGGATTTCCGCATCATCATCTTCATCATTATCATCGATATCTCCACAAGAGTCTTCATTACTCGTAGTATACTCATTGTGAGAATCGGAATAACTTTCAACTTCATCAAAATCTTCATTGCTCATCGGAGGGAGAGAAGGTGACGGTTCTTCATTCAATAAGTTTTCAAGGAAAAGAATATGCCCCTCCGGATCAAAATTAGAGTCGTCAACCATCGTCTGATTAGAATCATTATTAGTTAGACATGTCTCGATCTCATCTAGAAAGACATCACTCCTCTCGGCTGGTGTGAGAGAAGGATGGGAAGAATCGGAAATGAAAGGATCTGAGGATGGATCAAGATGATCATTTTCAATAATTTCAGAATCACCGTTAGAAATTTCCCCGGACTCACTTGGGATTGGGACAAGATTCTCAACACTAGACTTATTGAATTCGTCCGATTCCGTTGCCGGAATAGTGTCAAGAGGCTCGTCCCCCATTTTTAGAGAGTCCTCGGGTTCTACGGGAGAAACAACGGAAGCTTTGTGAGGATTAAGAACAATCGTAATTTTCTCATCATCGTCGTCAGAATCAAAGTAGATAAAATTTTTAAAAGGATTAGACGCTCTCTCCTCAGCAAGTAACTCTGCAATAGACTTCTCACAAGGCTCTGGAGTATGAGTAACACGATTATCCATAAACTTTCGTAACATCTCACCAAAGGATTTCAGTGCCTCCATAACTTCATCCGAAATTTGAAAATTTGGCGAATTTCGAAAAGAATCACCATTGTAATATGGTACTTGCTCAGACGAGTTTTGAAAAGGGCGATTAAAATCGTTTTGAGGATAATTATCAAAACTTGTATCACAAGCATAAGACGTTTCAGCACACGGGACGTAACATATACAATTCGCGTATCCACATTGATTACAAAAACATTGTCCACACGGTAATCCTTCGTTTGGATGGATTTCCACAATTAAAACAAGTGAACGAAGGTGGTGGTGGTGTCGGATAATAATCGGGAACGTTTTGAAGTATTGCATTTTGAACATAAGCGGGAGATTACAAAACCAACAAACGCCGTCATGAATATCACTACCACATTGTTCACACGTACACCAACACACAAGAACCTTCAAAGAACGGTTCACCACAATTAACACAAATCGGATCCATAAGAATTAAACATAAGACGAGATAAAGATAGAATTAAACGATTTAGAGGATTAGAAAAGAAGAATTAAACGTATAAGAAGATAAGAATAATATTTTTGGTTTTTATGACGTAAAAACGAATTAAGATAAAAGTAAAATAAAAGTGAAAACCAATTTTGAAAAAGAAAAATATTTTTGGTTTTTATATTTAAGAAAACTTTAAAATCACAATATTTTTGTATTTTTCTTTTGTTTTGTTATTTTTGTGATCGATTCGTCACCCGAAATCGTTTCCTTCAAATCTACGCGCAACAAAGTTGTCGGTTGTAGAATTAAAGTAATCCGAAACCGAATAATTTCACAATCTCTTTTTGCGTTTGAACTTATTTGGTTTACAACCGCCCTCCTTCAACGGAAGACCGAGGATGTTTATTATATTTTTGGTATTTTGCAAACACTTTAGGAAAAGTG
>LBNU01002186.1:24921-36270 GCA_014162995.1 Artemisia annua | reverse complement strand
TGACGGCGTCAGGTTATAGGGTCTGACGCCGTCAACCCGCTGCCATAAGGTTTCTCGGATGGCCTAGATCTACTTCTGACGCCGTCACCCTTTGTTGCCTTCTGGGCCGTCACTCTTTAAATTACAACCTGACGGCCTACCACCAATAACACCTGACGGCGTCAGGTGTAAAGTTCCAAATTCTTTCTGGCCCGTCATTTGTAAATTGGTTTCCACTCCTTTGTCAATGTTTGCTGACGGCGTCACGTTGTGACTCTGACGCCGTCAGGTAGTAATTCCAGCTTCTTTTGAGACTTTGTCGTTTTCTTCGCTTTTATGCTCCAAGAACGTCCAAATATGCATGTTTTCCAGAATTCTTCTCAAAAGTACCTAAAATGACAAAAGGAACGATTTAGGGCAATATTTGATCACATTTATACGAATTAAGGCTTAAATGACCCCTTAAAAGCGTAACACTTTTCGTCTCATCATCGACTAAAATTGTTAATTTCCCTATGAGTACTACCACGTCCTTTACTACTCCAACCGGGTATGCTACACTTCCATCCGCCAAACCTATTATTACCTCAGTTTCTTCTAGCTTTCCTAGTTTGAGGGTGGTGTAAAGAGGTAGTGGAAGTAAGTTAAGGCTTGATCCAAGATCGGCTAATGTGTCATAAGCCTCCAAATTACCGATTTTGCAAGGTAGAACAAATAAGCCCGGGTCATCTAGTTTCTTAGGTAACTTATTTTGAACGAAGGCGGTTCCTTTGTCACCTAACTTGAGCTTCTTCTCATATTTTTCCAATAGGGCATTATAGTAGTGTAACACCCCCAAAATTTGGGTGTAGCGGAAGCATACATGCATTGGGGTGCTACGAAATCGGTATCACAACACAAGGAACAAAAATGGTTTTTATTTAATTTATATAGAATAAAAGTTGCTATGTAAAGCACATAGTTTACATGATATGAAAATAGTGCGGAACTAGGCCCATAAAATAATTAAAGCGGTCTCAAATGTTCATCAGAGTCGCCTATGACCATGCCCCTTGCCAAGCGCCTTCAAATAGTGAGCTATAGCCTTAAACCTGAGAATAAATGCTAAAGGTCAGCTTACGCTAGTGAGTCCATAGAGTTAAAGTTATAAAAACAGTTGTGGACCTGAAGAGTTTAGTGCTATGTGTGACTAGAGGCAGGTATAGACATCACAATCCAACATCATTTCAATCACAATCACAATCTTAATCTCAATCACAATTAATAGTTTATCATTATAGGAAAGATGAAGGGTCATAATGAGTAGGCCCCTCAACGGTCACTAGCCAGGTCACAATAAGGAACCACCCATTACTACCCCGGATCTAGGCCGCAGCAGAGTCTATACCAAACTAGGGTCAAAGCGCCCTAGCTCTAGGTCGACATCTACTTCCGTCTAGCCAATACATGTAGCAAAACAAAGTAATAGCAGGTCCAAGAAAATAGTTTGAGCTAGGAAGCTCTCATATATAAACCAGGTAAACACATAATGCATTCGAAAATCCAAATCAAGTATATCGGTAAATCAATCAATCAATAAATCAATCAAATCTTAATCAATCCGTTCACATATTCAAATAATCAATCATAGAGTTCAGTTAAAGAGCATGTATTCTCCCCCAAAAATAGTTATGAAAACTTGTTTAAAAAGTAGGGGGCTATGAACTCACCTTAGCCACAGCAATGCAAAGATCACGACCGACACAACTTGGCATCTAGAGCTAATCACAACGATATCCAAAAGATGGGCACAACGGCACCAAGTAGTACGAACACGAGGGTACATCCTAATACGCATACTATTATCTCAAAATATAGCTCATACTATAATAAAGTCTATAAATGACAATGTGTCTTAGTTTTTGTGGATCACTCAAATCATTACTTATAAAAAGTTTAGTATCAATGATTTCGTAAGAAAACTTTATGTTTTGTGTGGTGTGGTAAGAAGACATAGACTCAAGATGCAACTCACGTCAAATAAACAAGACATCGACATGTAACTCACGCTCAAGAGGAATAAACATCGACATACAGCTCACGCCAAAGAGGAACAAACATCGACATAGCCATGAAAAATGCTAACAACACTTCAAACTAACCAAAGAAAATCTAGAAAATGACGACTACTAATTATTTAATATAAAGTATGTCAATTGATAAGTTTCGGTGTTTACCCCATAATCCCAATAGTTTAGAATAATCCAATAAGTTTTATAGGAAAGTCACAAGTTAATAATTCAAATATGAAATGGTTTTTAGGGATAAATAAAACTATACATTTTAAATTCTTTGTCGGGTTTAATAAAAATAATCTTAAAAGGATTAGAAGTAAAAGTGTAAGTTTAGAAAGTTTTATAAATTTCGGCATGACGCGTCCATTTATATAACCTTCCCAAGTCAATAGACTTTAAATAAACTCTACTCTCCAAAACAATATTTCCCGACAATTTAATATAAAACTATAAAGTGTATTCGTTGATTTATTAGACATTATTTACTTATTGTGCATTCGTTGCGAATCAAATATATTAAATTCGTTATAAGTCTAATATATTGTATTCGTTTCAAGTCCAATAAGTCCGAAAATGTCCAATGTCCGATATGTGTCAAATAGTACAAGTATTATAAATCCAATATTAGTTCAACATATATAATCCACATCGTATGTCAAGTGTCAAGTATCAACCGAACGTACCAAGAGCACCGAGGTCAAAACAAATGAAAAATTGTTAGTTCAAACATTTATTAACCAAAAATATACATAGCCCAAGTTTAAATAAAGTTACCCCATCATTTATTCAACCCAATAATACTTACAATATAACCCAAGCACACTTGTGAGTCAAACTTAAACAACCCAAGAAAACTAACTCTAATACTCAGATTATTTACAAGATTAATAACTCGAGCTTGAATGACCAAAACAAATCAAACGTGTACAACTAAAATAAATCCGAGACCAAATGTTAACACAAACATAATTTATAACAACCCATATTTTCTTATTGGGTTTGACCCATAACCCTACAAACAAACTGACTCACTCTTAATTATCTTGGACTCGACCCGTTAACAAAACCAAACACACCCAGGTTATAGTTTACACTACCCAACTCAAATGAAATTACTAGTTGAACTATTAACATATTAACCCACAGATGCATTTACCAAACAAGTTTTTGACACTCTATATTTACTTATGTTACCAACTAACATATACCTAAGCAAAACCATGGAGTTTCAGTCGAGACCTGAAACCAAATAACTAAACAATCCCAAATTCAGAATATGTGGACCAAATAAATCACACAAACACTCTTTTTAGACTCTCACCACACGAATCAGTATTCAAAATCGTTTCTATTCCAAATGAAAACATGTATATTAGCTTTTAGTTCCGTTTTAATCCACGAAAACCATTACCAACTCCAAAATATATACTTGGTTAATGAATAAATACAATAAAAAGACAAACGGCTTCGTCATACCACAAGATGAACGAGAATGAGATAAGGAGATGGTGATGACGGCTGCTCACAGTAACGAACCAAAACACAAACCAAAAACTCCACGCGTCACTCTAGTATTGTTAGGAATACGATTTTTGTATAAGAAAGATTCGGTCACCCCAAATACGATTAAGCATTGTTTAGCTCGTAGCATTTATAATAGTTAGTAAAACGTAGATTAGAAGTAGTTAGTATTCGTGGAAGAAGGACAGGTCTTTACCCACTGTATGCCTGATCCACAGCCCAAGTGGCAAAAACTCATGTACATATAAATATCCTCTCCATCCTTGGAGAGGGTGAACCTTCTCTTAATCTTATTTTCATTTTTTTTGGTTTCTCTCTCTAAGGTTCCATTCTCTCTCTCTTTCTCTCTCTAAACTTTCTTTTCTTCTTCTTCTTCTCTTTATGATTTGATCCATAAACTCTAAAACCATACATGTTATAATATGAGTATTCTACAATTGGTATCAGGAGCCAAGGTTTCATCTTAGGACTTGGTATTGTCGGTTTTGTATATGGTTTTGGGTTTATGAATGGTTCGAATGGTATTTGCTCAAATACCTTGGTTTGATCTTGTTTGGTGGCTAGATTTGTGTTATGGTTGTACTTTCATGTTATTGAGTGTTATAGTAAACTAGTTTGGTCCTTGGTTTATTCATTTCATCGGATTTGTGGTGTTTGAATTGAGATTCGTGGGTTTTTATTGGATGTTCTTGGTGGAGATTAACTTGTTTCTTGGTGGAGATTAACTTGTTTCTTGGTGGTGATTAACTTGTTTCTTGGTGGAGATTAACTCAAAATCGGGTAAAAGACGAAAAAGGACGAAAGTGATAGTTTTGTCTTATTAGTGGAGATTAAGTCTGGTGGAGATTAAGTCTGGTGGAGATTAAGTCTGGTGGAGATTAAGTCTGGTGGAGATTAAGTCTGTGGAGATTACCTTGTGTGGCGATTAACTTTTGTGGTGATTATCTTTTGTGGCGATTACATTGTGTGGTGATTACTTTTGTGGCGATTACCTTTTCTGGCAATTAACTTTTGTGGTGATTACCTTTTGTGGCGATTATCTTGTGTGGTGATTACCTTTGTGGCGATTATCTTTTGTGGCGATTACCTTTTGTGGCGATTACCTTTTGTGGCGATTACCTTTTGTGGCGATTACCTTTTGCTAGCGATTACCTTTTTTTGGTGATTAAGCTTGGAGTCAGCGATTAAGTTAATCTCCAAAGCTGCAGTTTGACCAAAGTTGACTTTTTACGACAAAAATTCAAACGGCCATAACTTTTGAACCGTAACTCTGTTTTCAGCGAAATACCTGTCAAAACGACCGAAACGGGCTCAATATTGTGAGGTTCACCACGAAGTCGTGAAACGAATTTTTCGAGGCCCAAATCATCTCCGGAGTGAAGTTATTGAGGTTTTAAGTTTTCATACCCTAATTCCACCATAGCAACCTGCATCAACCGAACCAAATCACATTGCTGGTTAATAACACACTGCTAGGTGATCAAGTAGTTGTGAGTTGACAATACGNTATTGTGAGGTTCACCACGAAGTCGTGAAACGAATTTTTCGAGGCCCAAATCATCTCCGGAGTGAAGTTATTGAGGTTTTAAGTTTTCATACCCTAATTCCACCATAGCAACCTGCATCAACCGAACCAAATCACATTGCTGGTTAATAACACACTGCTAGGTGATCAAGTAGTTGTGAGTTGACAATACGTTGTGAGTTGAATAGTTTCGTGATTTGAGATTTGTTGCGATTTGAGTTGTTGCAACTTGTGCAATTACAATCTGACGTTGCAAGTTGATTCCTGCAATTTGACTAATTGTGATTTGACTTGGTGTGATTTGACTCGTTGTGACTTAACTTAGATTACTAACTGTACCTTGCAAAGCTTATCATCTCACACTAAATTACTATAGTACTCAGCATCATTTCACGGTTTCTTCTTGATTTTGTAAAATCCCGCGAAAGAATCTATTTCTCGGTTTAAATCATAGAATTGTAAAATCCTGTGCACATTCACAATCATGTCTACCAAGTCAGATTCTGTCATCTCGGAGATACTCAAGTTGTACGACATGGACGATGATCAGACAACCGTTTTCGAGTCAGATTATACTGAGATGGAATCGTCATGCTCGAATCAAGAGAAAGGGCTTCTTCAGCCACATAAATTGTTCAATAACGCAGAGAAAAGCTCTATTGAATGCTTCCGACAACTTCATTCACACCTCTCGGTACTTTTAAAGGGAAATGGATTCAAGAAGGGATTCAAACGTGCATTTGAAACACTCTTTGGTCAAGATGTTCAGACATTCACAGACACAATGATTCTTAACTTAGATCAATTACAACAACAACTTGACCAAGAAGAATCTTCAAAAATTGTATCCATGGCTGCTCTTTGTGTGATTGACAAACAACTCCAAGTATACTTTGATTCAAAATTCACTCTGGAGTATGGCCATTACAGTGAGATGACTAAAAGGTGCTTTGCTGATCACACGAGAATTGAGGTTGACACGTTCGGAGATACACTCATCCAACTCATGGGTGATGTTAAGGCGTTCATTGAGGAAAGAGCACAACACAGACGTTTGGATGACGATAAAGTGAAGGGATCTCTGGTACAATCATGTGATGGTATTGACGATTCGGGTAAAGCTTTGGATGTTGGGTTAGGTGTCACGATGCGTATTTTAGACCGGTTAATGAACAAATGTCATGTGCTGAGGTACCCTTAACTGTTCAACAAAATGTGCTCTCTAATGAACGTCAGCTTACTGATCAAATCAAATTCAATTATGACACAAATTTGTTGGAAAAGACTGATAGCAATACCATGTCTAATTCAACAAATATGAGGCATAAAGGGGGAGAAAGTGATCAGGATGCTGAAAGTGATGGTTTGTTAAGTTTTGTATTTATGGCTGATGCTTTTAAATCAAATGATATGGTTGATAAAGAAGTTTTTAATGAACTTTCAAAAAGATTTTTACAGCTTGAAAAACATTGTATTTCTCTTGAAATTGCAATGCAACAAAAGGAAGAAAGTCTTCAGATTAACCAACCATGTAAAAATCCGGAACTTCCTGATTTCTGTGAATTCTTTATGATTAATGATTTGGAAGCTCAGCTAGAAACAAAGAACTTGACAATCAACAACCTAAAATTACGTATTACTGAGTTGTGTGATATGTATAATGATGTTAAGGCTAAACATGATTGTGCTGTTATTGAATCGGAACATAATGTGGCTAAACTACTTAAGGAAAATGAGTCTTTGAAAATGAATTGTAAAAATCTTAAAGAGACAATCAAAGAAATGAAAACTAAGAATCTTGAGCAAACAACCTCTTTGATTGGCAAATATGATGAATTCAAAGCTCAACTTATGAATAAGGGTTTCACAATTACAGCATTAAAAAACGAGCTAAGAAAAGCAACAGGAAATAGTGTGAACACTAAGTTTGCAAAATCATCAATCTTGGGGAACCAGGTTTACAATTGAGTAGAAACCAATCAGTTGTTAGACAACCGACTGCGTATAGATCTGAACGACCAAAATTTTCAAAAACACGGTTTGCCTCCCAAGTTAATGCGGAACAAGTTTTGACAAAACCAGTCACTCCACATTATCAGCCTAAGACTATTGCTTCTAGTTCTAAACCTCAACATGTAGCCACTCCTGCTCTCAGCTCCTCTAGGATTAGTTCGAAAACAGTGTCAAAACCAAGCATTAAGATTCAAAATTCTTATAATATAAATGACTTGGACAAGAACTATGATCTAGAAAAGGCTAGGAAAAGGGCTCTACTTCAAAAGGATGGTATCTTAGGTTCTCAACCTTATAGGATGCCTCCTAGTGTATTGAGGAACAATGCTAAGGTTCAACCTGCCAAGTCTAGGGTTTATTATAAGTCACCTACAATGCATATGAAGCAAAACAAACTGAAAACTTCTCCTAGGTGGATACCAACTCCTAAATCTTTGGAGGCTAGGAATATCGATAAATCTTCCACTATGCATAAAAAGCTTAGTAATCCTAGACCTTGCCATAAGTGGATTCCAACTGGTAGAATGTTTAAGTGCGTTGGACTTATGTGGATACCTACCGGAAAGGTGCTTACTGATGGCAATGCCATGGTTGACCGTGAAACCCCTAAGGGTTTGGATACTGTTGTCACTAACCCATTTATATGCAATCAAGTTTATGATGTTAGTGCAGGTAGTCCTTACTCAGTTGCAGGTACATCAATCATTCACTATATGAGAAAACTCAAAGTCTGGAGGCCTAAAGCAATCATTTCTCCAGATTCAAGAGTTTTGGAATGTCGATGTTGATGCATGTGCTTTATGACGTCTGAATACATCAGTTCAAGCCTCGTTCTTCAATGACTATGACGTTTGGACAATTCAGTTCAAGCCTCGGTCCTCATTGTCATCATTATGGTGTCTGCTGACAACACTTCAGGCCCCGTTCATCAATGAAAAGAAAGGTGTAAGATTCAGTGCGCCTTATCTTCGGAAGAAGAGAAATCTTCTTGGTTTTTGATCATCTTCAACAACATGCCTCATCCTTTCTCCATGTTCGTTCATTCATCAAGTAGATCTACCTATCTTTGATCGAATTCTTATACACTTGGTCAATCAAAAATTACAACCTCATTTGCAATTTTTGAGGGGGAGAAGGGTGAATGAAATACATGATTGATAGTATCTTTCATTCACATGCTACTTGGGTGAATGAAATACTTGATTGATAGTATTTTTCATTCACTTGCTAGTCAATCAAAAATGGCAAACTTCGTATGAAATTTTTGAGTGTATGCTTATTCACTCAATTTGTATGCAATTTTTGGTTTTTGTGTGTATTCAATCAAAAATGGCAAACCTCGTGTGAATAAACTACATGATTGAGTGTATTTTTATTCACTTACTACATGATGATTGATGCTTGAAGAATGGTCATTCGACTCTCCTCAGACACCTAATGCTCCATTTACTAAGAATGACTGGGATTTATGCTTGATGAATACTTCCAAGCTTCAACGAATGGTGAACATCTAGTTTCTGAAGCTCCTTCTTCGGTTTCTGTTGGCTCTTGGTTCATCTTCTTCCATCTCCATTGAGCAAGATGCACTAGTTTGAAGTATTTCTCAGAATACTCACGAAACCCAATCTCCAGTTATTCTTCAAGGTGTTGATGATGACTATCATGATAATGAAGCTGCACATGAATAATGATCCGTCTTCTGGTATTCCTTTCCCAAAACCGGACTCTGAAGAATCCCCTTCTTCATGGATTGTTGTTCCTTCTAATGTGCACTCTGTAAATCAACCACAAAAATATAAAGGAAAATGTCGGCTAAGAATTTGGAAATGGAATGTCAAGTGATCACAGAGTTTATTTGGTATTATTTATTTGAGATTGAAGTGAAATTTCACGGGTGAGTGTACTTAGTATCTTGATGATCCTTGTTCGAGCTTTTAATCTCTACTTTGACAAAGACTTGGATATCTAGTTATTTTGGTAACTCTTCTTTTCTATTACCACAAAATAACTATCACTTTAAGTGTCACAACTCACACGGAGTTGTCGATAATCAAGAGGTGATGAACGTCTTATACTTGATGGTTGGCTGGTTGAAGAGTATAAAGTACTTAGGGATTCGATGTTGCATGAAGTCTCTACACCGCTCTTTGTCATACATTGGTGCAAGTTTAAGTCACAAGAACGGGGAATTCTACTTCATTTTCAAGTTGGGAATATCTAGTTTACTTCACAAAGTGGTCATAGCAATAGCCGACTAAGTATAAGGGTTGATGATGATAGTCAGAGAGTGTTTCTGTAGCAGTTGATTCTCACAGGATACATCTAAGCAAATGTTGTTCTTCTCACAAAATTTCAAGTTGTTGTGCAAAAATGTGTTGTTAATTCTGAGGTATCAAAACCAGCAAGGTGGAAGGAGACATACATCGGAACGCACAACGAGTACACATGATGAGCTTTATCCTTCGTCATAATTGATGTTATGCCGGGAAGACAAATGTCATAACCGCAGAGACAATCAGTGTTTTAACTCGTTATTTTGGTGTATTATTCCAACTACTTGGGGGAAGTGGTCTTTGGATACGTGTTGGTTCGCATTACTTCAGCCTTCAGCGGGAAGAAAGATGAGAAGAACTAGTCAAGCGTGAGATGATACGTTGCTGAGCTACCAAAGCTTCATAATGAGGATGCTAAAATTCAGCGTGTTAGGAACACGTTTCACGTTATTCAAGTGTCGGTCATTAGTCTATGATAGGTTGCTAGTTAAACTTAGTATGTTTTATGTTTAATCATTTTATTATGAAAGTTTATGATGTAATGTTACTACAAGTGGAAGTCCAAGGGCTAGTAGTGTAAAGTATGGAGATGAATCTTGAGACCCTTGGACTCCCCTATAAATACAATGTGTAAGCCTTCCTTAAGGCTTGTTGGTTCTCATAATACACTATCATATTTATCATATCATTAGTAGAGTTCCTTCCATATTATTATTCTTCTTCTTCTCTATTCTTGTTTCTTATTCATACAAGTATCTTTGGTTGTTTATGCTATAACATGGTGACCTAACAAGTGGTATCATTCGCCTAGGGATATTAGAGGTTGTTTTAGATTAGTTTGGGTTGTTTTGATCTAGTTTGGTTAATATTTTGGCTCGTTAGATTTAGTTTTTAAACTCATTGGCTTTTATTTTAGTGTTGTTAAGGTTTAGAAATCAGTAGAATAAATAAAAGTCAAGTTTATACTCGTTTGGTGTTCTAAAAATTTGGTCAGTAAGGATTTTGGGGTATTTGCGAGTAAGGATAATTTTTGGCTTCTTGCGAGTTTCACAATCTTGCGAGTATAAGGTGTATTGCGAGTATCATTTTGGCGAGTAAGCCTAGTTTTCCTTATCGTATTGCGAGTAAGGATCTTTACTTTGCGAGTATCGTGCCCTGATTCTGCCAAAATTTCTTCTGATTTGCGAGTAAGCAAGGAATAGTAGCGAGTATCAACTATCATTCTGCGAGTAAGGAATACTAGAAAGTTGCGAATAAGAAATCTCAGTTCTTGCGAGTAAGGAAAACAAAGTTTGCGAGTAAGAAATTTTCTTGCGAGTAAGAAAGAACAAGTATTCTGCGAGTAAGGATTTTTTTCTAGGTCTTGCGAGTAAGGTTCTGGGCCGTCACTCTTTAATTTATAACCTGAAGGCCTACCACCAATAACACCTGACGGCGTCAGGTGTAAATCTCCAAATTCTTTCTGGCTCGTCATTTGTAAATTGATTTCCACTCCTTTGTCAATGTTTGTTGACGGCGTCACGTTGTGACTCTGACGCCGTCAGGTAGTAATTCCAGCTTCTTTTGAGACTTTGTCGTTTTCTTCACTTTTATGCTCCAAAAACGTCCAAATATGCATGTTTTCCAGAATTCCTCTCAAAAGTACCTAAAATGACAAAAGGAACGATTTAGGGCAATATTTGATCACATTTACACGAATTAGGGCTTAAATGACCCCCTAAAAGCGTAACACTTTTCGTCTCATCACTTAGACTTCATTACTCCCTAACTATCTTTTACCGTTTAATTGATATGTATGTTACTTGTGTGGATGAAGGGTGTATTCCTAATAACTCATGGAGTGGCATACATATCTCTCCAATTCTATGAGCTCTTATCTCCTCCTATGCCATGCACGGCACAACCATAGGGATTGTAAACAGTGGCTCATGCGTTAAATACTACCTTAATAGCCTAGTATGCCTTGGCTACACGTTTCCCAAGA
>LBNU01002184.1:0-16735 GCA_014162995.1 Artemisia annua | reverse complement strand
TGATGATGACTAGAGATGATGATGGGTTGTATAAACCCTTGTTATAGTATTTGTTGTGTATATAAGTGTTTATGAGTTGTGATAGTTATGTTTTAGGAAGCAAGGATGATGATGCTGATTATCAAAAAAAAACTTAGCCTTGTATCTAAAGTAAGTAAAATGATTATGACATGAAATTACATTGATTCTATCATATATGTGGTACGTGGATGATGTTAATGAACGATTAAGGGGCCTTGGTTTAGTAATGCTTGGACTAAGAGTAGATTAAGGACTAGTATGGCAAAACTAGTCAAGGTAGAATAAGTATTTTGGTGACCTATGTAAGGTATCTGAAGATTATGTATAACTAATTGATATGTGTTTTAAGTATGATGTGTAAATGTTGATGGAAAGTGGTTTCATGGACTAATGTTGAAACTTATATCATTAAATGATATATGATGTTGTATTATAACCTTATTACTCGCTAAATGTTTCACTTACAGTTTAATTGTTTAACCGTTTTTATAGGTTTAAATGTGAGGAAGGTATAGCCTTGATAAAGGTATAGAAGTGGAAGCTTGGATATTGGAAGTACTTGGACTATGCATGTGAAGTTAGTGTAGATGTCGAGCTCAAACATGTCAAACTCCCAAATTGAATGTTTATGTGTCGTAAATTGGTTTGTAAATGTTTTCATCAAGTGTCAAGTCCAGGTTTTTGGTCTGGAAGTAGATGTCATATATGTAGTTTAAGTATTTTGGGTGAAAAGGGTCAAAATGGAGTGTTTGGCTAATAGCCACACTTAATCATTTTCGGATCTCTTTAGGTCTAAACTTGTATCAAGTCTTGAGAGTACTTATGGTAATGTTGTAGTAATGATTGGAATGGTTTTTGGTTAATTATATGTCAAGTGTTACGTTTCGGAAAAGGATTTCGGATGCAAAGTATGCAAGATGCAAAAAATAGCAGAAAGCTAGGCACGGCCTCCAGTCTAAGGAGGTTCTGAGGCACCCAACCGCAGGACAAGATTGCCAGCTGTCAGCCAAGGCCACTAATGGGCTCTCAGCAGCCGGCCAAGGCTTCAGAAGTTTTTGTCTATTTTGTAAATGGTGTATAAAATGAACCGGACCTCCGTAAGTGTCGTGCCACCAATCATTGGAAATGCAATTAAGTCTAGTTTCATAATAAAATACTTTCAACGTTTGAATCTTAACATAAATATTAAAATATACTTCATAAGTAATGTAAGGTAATTTCGGGTCATGTCTTTTGGCAAAAATTTTAATTTTTGGTCAAATCGGGAAATGGAGTACGTTTCAGAAACAATACTTGAGGTTTGTCTGATTTGCCTTTTGGTAGAAAAGCTATAGGATGTAAATGGATTTTCAAAATCAAATATAAATCTTTAGGAGAAATTGATAGATATAAAGCAAGGCTTGTGGATAAGCGTTATAGTCAAAGAAAGGGTCTTGACTATGAAGAAACATTTAGTCCAGTTGTTAAAATGGTTAAAGTTAGGTTTCTAATTGGTTTAGCTGTTTCTAATAACTGGCCTCTTTTCAACTAAATGTTAATAATGCTTTCTTGTATGGTGATTAGATAAGGAAGTGTATATGACTTTGCCACCTAGGTATTATGATAAGAATGAAACTAAGGTTTGCAGGTTGGTTAAGTATAATGAAAAACTTCTCACTGCCTGGTTGAACATGGGTTCATTCAAATTGAAAATGATTATTCATTATAAGCTAAGAGTAAGAAGGGGTTGTTTAAGTAAAAATGATTATCCATTATATGTTAAGAGTAAGAATGGGTTGTTTATTTCTCTTTTAGTATATGTTATGATTTTGCTATTACTGGAAATAACTTGCAGGAAATTGAAAACTTTAAACAGTTTTTAAGTTTTAATTTTTAGTAAAAGATCATGTTTTTCTTAAGTATTTTTTGGGAATTGAAGTTTTAGAAAACAAATATGGTATTTATTTGTCTCAAAGGAAGTATGCTTAGAATTGCTTTGTGAATATGGTTTGTTAGCTTGCAAGCCTGCTGCAACTCCTTTGTAGCATAATGCAGTGATCAGTCATAAACTGTTTGAAAATAATAAATCTCTCTTTAATTTGAGTGAGTATGAAAAGCCGGTGGGTAAATTGATTTACTTGTCTATCACTAGACCTGATATTGCATATGTTGTTCATTGTTTGAGTCAACATAGACACTCTCCATTGCAGTCACATTTTACTGTTGTTCTAAGAGTTTTAAGGTACTTAAAACAAGCTCCAGGTACTGGTGTTCAGTTTATGAAAACTAAGAAGTGTAGTCTGCATGCTTTTTCAGATGCGGATTAGGCTAAGTGTCCTTTGTCCAGGAAATCTGTTTCAGGGTTTGGTGTCTATTTTTGTAACAACTTGATTTCCTGGAAAAAGCAAAAAGCAAGCAACGATATCTAGGTCCTCTGCTAAGTACAAGTACAGATGCCTTGCATATACTACTTGTAAAATAATTTGGAAAAACAAAATCTTAAAGGATTTAGATAACGAGGGCTTGCTTTCAGTGAGTTTATTTTGTGATAGCAGCTCTGCAATTCAGATTGCTGCTAATCCATATTTCCATGAAAAACTAAACATTTTGAGGTTCATTTACATCTTGTGAGAGATAATGTGTCATTTGGTGTTATCAAAAACTGTTAAGATTAGAACTGCTAATAATATAGCAGATATATTCACCAAGGGTTGGAGCATTTTTCAGCACAAACTGTTTTGTGAAAATCTTGGTCTTCTGGACATGTTTAAACCATGAGACTTAGAAGGGGTGTTAAAAATATAACTTGAAATATCATTTTCATGGTTTGGTTAAAGTGCATGATGAGTTTTGGACTTTATCCTTATAGTTTGGTATTTAGTTTTGTTTTGACAGGTTTCTCCAAGTACAAGGGATGAAGTGAAAAATTGCATTATATAAGCAAGATCCCAGCTCTAGGATTTAGTGATCTTATTTATTTGTGTGTGTAGTCTCTCGTTTTTCTCTCAATATTCATCTCACTTTCTCACAGTCTTGTTGCAAAGTTTGTGATTGATCATTCATATAGTGTTATTCTGGTATTCTGAGTGTTGTAGTAAGGAAGCTTGTAAGTGCATGTGATCTTGTACGTATTTCTCAATCACAAGCGTGGGTTTCGTCACCAATAGGGCCGGCTTTGAGGGTGTGCAAGGTGAGTGACCGCACATGGCCCCCAAATTTTTAAGGGCCTCAAAATTTGTCCCGTTAATAAGTATATGCATGTGTATGCATATTTTTCACAAAGAAAAAACTATTTAGATGAGAAAGTATCTTAAATAAGTAATATCTTAGAACATTTAGCTAACTAATTGCATTATATCTTACAAATGGTGACACTTTATATACAGTATTCCTTATCGAAGGGCCTCATAATTTAATTTCGTACAGGGCCCTCAAAAATTTCATAAATTCATTGTACGGCCCTTTTCACCAATTAAGAGTTTGCGGGTTAAAGTTACGGGACAAACTTGAGCCTGATATTTATGTGCTCGTGTGAGAATGTATATAGCGAAATAAAGTAGATGTCTAAGTTTGCTTTTTAATTTAAAATTTTAACAAGAAAGATTTACAAATTGCAAGGTTTTGAATAATTAAAACTTGCAAATATTAAAAGAAGTAAAAAACTAAATTTGAAAATGCAGAAAAGATGAGTGCAAAATGTTAGAAGAAAAAGAAGTAAAAAAAAAAAAATACCTGTCGTCAATTGTTTCTTTTAATCTTTTCAACAACTTGACATGATCTTCATCCACAATGTCATGAAGATAGCCATTAGTGAAAAAGCCACCACCTTTGGCATTCATAACGACCACCTAAGTCGACACTATATTACTTGACTACTACTAGTCGTCTACTATATCAAGGATGCCTTGGCACCTTTTTTCTTTTCTTTTCTTTTCTTCTTTGAATGGCACAAGATTTTACGGTTTACAAGGACAACTTATAGATGGATAACATAAATATCAATTGATTGACAGTCAGCTGACATGAATACTCGAACAACTCTTCGTATGTGGTACATGTATATTAAGTATTTAACTCAACTAATTAAAGACTAATCTCACACTACTACACGGATGGATCATGGTATGAGGATCGATGTTTGGAAGGTTTCTATGCATAACTTAAGTAGAGACCCATTCGTAGCTTATCACTTATTCTTGCATGTACTATTTATGCACACCGGTTCTCGGCTAGCAATTAATGACTCCCTCAACTCCATAATAGAGACGGTTTTCTACCAAATAATTGAATAACCTATCTTTAAATAAAATTGATTTCAAATTAAAGTTACCTTACTGGGAGCGGAGCCACAAAATTTATTTGTGGCAAGGAGAACTTTAACGTTGTACAAACAAGTACTTTACCGGCGGCTTTAAAAATGTGCAACTTTGGAATGTTGTTTTATTCCATATAGAAAACACAACGTCTATGTTGTTGATAATTATTACTGAAAATAAAAGTCTTGTGTGCCCCAATACAATGCAAGAGAAAATTCAAAAATCCAACTAAAATTATATAAAATGAGATTTTCCTAAATTTTTTATCGAATTCGGTTGTGTTTGTTAAAAGTAGCAGTGAACAGTCGATGTGAGCAGCATCCACAGCTCACCGCTTTTCAAAGAAACATTGAAAAATTAGTCTTCCTCAAAATCAACCAAATATTACCGCTCTTTTGTCAAACGACTACTAAAATTCAAAATACTAAATGCTCACCACTCACCGCTCCAAAACACTCCATATTGCTCCACGCCAAGACACTCTTATCATGTTAATGGTCTACTGCCCATTACACACAATTGTTTTTGTTTATTTCACAATAATTTAAAATCCTTTATAACCTTTAAATGTGAATTTATATAAGCGATTCATTTGTATGTTTGGTCAAAAAAAAAAAAAAAAAAAGATATTGTATTTCTATGTTGGGATTTGCTTTCTCTTACAACCGGACAAATACCAGCGTATAGCGACGGTGTATAACGACAAATAATCGTACTTACGACTTGTGACTTTGGTGTAACCCTTGATACAATACCTGAAGGTTCAATTTGTAGTCGTTGCGACAAAAAAAAAAAAAGTTTATGGGTTAAAAGCAATAATATAATGAAAGTTTAAGAATTTAAATATATTTAAACTATTATGTGAAGTTCACATTTAAGGTGGAGCCGAAGGTGGCATAATAGCGAGGGGAGTTGGTTGCACATTTTGTTGAGTAAGAAGAAACTCAATGTGGCCAAACATTATGTGAAGTTCATCTCTTAGAGAGGTGATGAGATGAAAGTTGTGAAAGCAACATGCACATCCCACGGTGTGGTTGTTCACAAAGTAGTAAGGAAGAGGATTGCCAAGGGTTGGAGATGATGGTGGAGTGGGAGGAATGTATTCCAAAGGCCCATTTGGTGATGTATTTGTATGATTTGGGGAATTTGTTGGAAGAGGATGTGAGTTTCTTGGTGGAGAACTAGAGAAGGTAGGAGATGATGGTTGATTGCTCACAAAAGGAGTGTAATCACCCGAGCTAGATTGGGTGAGCAAGGGTGACAAGTTTTTGATAAATGATGAGGAAGGTGATGAGGTTGGCTTTGAGGTAGAGGATGGCTTTGATGAAGAATAGGATGTTCCATTGGTGGATGGTGTTTTGAGAGGTGCACCTGGTGCTTGAGGAGAGGATGGTGGAGACTTTGGAGAGGGAGTGGTGTCATAGAGAGTGAGATCAATGAAATTGGTTTGTAGTGGAATGATTTTGATCTTAGGCCTTTTGTTTGGTTGTTGTAGATTGACTGAGGTTTTGTAACACCCCAACCCGAGAAGGGCTACAGTGTAGCATTATGGAGTCAAATCAGAACACAGCAAAATGGAGATACATTACCATACAAAGTTTACAAAGGTTACAAGGAAAAACTAAACAAAATACAAAAGAGCAGCAACGCTGAACTAAGCCCAAGTACAATATACTAAGCCCAACATCAATACTTCTAATCATCTCTAAGTCCAGCCAGTAGCTAATCAGGGTGAAGTCTTCTAAGCCCAAAATAAGATCTCTCATCCGTAAACCCAGCTTCCTAATAAACCTGCCTCATGAGAAAAGAAATGCGGCTGAGCTTACAAAGCTCAGTGAATAGATATATACATGTAACATAGCAAAGAAACTGAGAAACGATACGAATGAGATACAATGAGTAGAGTCAAAAGAACCATAATAAGTGCAAGGGAAAGGAGTAGGATAAAAGGTCAAAGTATAAGGTGAGTGTAGGTGTTAGTATATTTACCCCAGGCCAAACAAATATCCAAACAAACCATACCATAATCCATGTATTTGGAGGGGAGTCCTCGGAATACCAAATGTAGTAAGAGGGGAGTCCTCAAGTAATCCATGGCGTAGCTAGCTCCCAAAATTTGAGGGTCTGCATGCACGCATGCCCAGTCACCAAACAAATATATATGTAGTCCAATCCATGTCGTCATCATAATGGCCGTAGCCCAAACAAATATCAAACAAACAAAACTAGGATACATCCATACGCCCCTGCAAACAAATCATAGTCATAGCAGCAGTAGATAATAAATCAGGGACGGTGGGGGACATCTCTCCAACCCCACTAGAGTACATAACATTGGTGCATCAATGCTATGGTTGTGGCTACTCCACAACAAGTAACACCTGGGTAAAATACTGAAGGGTCAAGTAGTCAAGGTTCAATATCAAAGTGTAAGTGCCAAGTCATAATCAAAGGTTCAATGTCAAAGGTTCAATATCAAAGGTTCAGTATCAAAGGTTCAGTATCCAAGATTCAGTATCAAAGGTTCAACATCAAAGGTCAATGTCAGAGGATCAATCAAAGATGTAATATCAACGGGTTATAATAGAGAGATCAAAGCCAAAGTTCCCAAATCTACCATGTTCACTATTCCAAGTTCCAAAGTCCTATAGTTTATGATCAAAGGGTCATAATGAGAGTTTTAAAACAAAATTTCATTTTAGCAGGTATCCATCACTTATTTTAAAAGGTTCGTAGTATAATCCCATTTAAAAAGGTTTATAACAAGGGTTCATTTATAAAGATCTTCCAAAAGATGACATTTGTAAAAGTGATCTTTAATAAAGGTTTTCGTAAGATATTCTTCAAAAGTGTATTTATGCAATTATAAAATCTCATATAAAAGTGGTCTTACAATCATATTAAAAGTGTCGTTGTAAAATAGTTACTCCTTCAAATGTTCCCATGTCATAATTAAGAAAAGAGATTTCACCTCCCGTTATAATATCCCAAAAGAACATTCAAAGTCTCACAAGGGTTTCATCTCCCGTTACAGTATCCCAAAGAATATCCAAGGTCTCACAAAGGTTCAAAGATTAAGGTCACAAAAGGTTATCGAACGGATCATAAGAGTTCAAACGAATAACAATAGGATCACAAATACCGGTGAAACACATCAATCATAGAGCCAAGTACGAAGGATCATAACCAAGACCAAACAGAAGTCATAACACGATTATCAAGTCAAAGACAAAGTCAAGAGAGAGAAAGTGTGCACTCTTACTGAAAGAGTACGGAATATTTGTACCTTAGTCCAAACACAAGCAAAGTCAAACAAATCAAGAGAGATGGATCACTCTCGCTTCACAGAACCTAGAAGAGAATGGATTCGAATTAAGAAGAGTTCAAATCACGGAAGTTACCACTTTTTGTTATCTTTGCTTTTTTTAGTAACTTTCCATATTTAGCAGCTTTCTATTTTAGGTAAGTTTCCACATATTAACATATTCATATAAGTTAGTTTTATCATTTTACCAAGTTCCATAGCCTCATGTATTAAGGATTTCATTTTATACGCGTTTTCTGAAATTAGGGTTTCTTTGTGCCACTTAATATATTTTAGGGTTAAAAGTGTCAATATAACAAGTTTAGGGTTTATAACGCAAATATTATAAGTTTAGAATATAAAATGTAAGTACTACAAAGTTGACATGGTTCACAAGTTAAACCCTTTAGTTTAGAAAATGACAATTTCAACCCGTAAGTTAAAATACACCAATTAACCCTTATTTAGCTATTTTAAACTTTTATCAGCTTTTACTCATGAACAGGTCCCAACATTATGAATTTTTGTTCTACATCAGAACTCAAAAATAAAATTCATAAATATTTACAGAGGTACTTCAATGTCCTTAGAACCCACACGAATCTTTCCAGAATTTATTAGTTAGTCTAACCCCAAACGAAAAAAACTCAAACTCGGACTACTCAGAAATTTAACTGTACATACATGCAGAAAGTTTGCCCTTGGTTAACCCATTTACACACCTTAGAAAAATCTACAAAAATTCCAGGAAGTCCCTTATAACTTAGATATTACCTCTATAAAAGGAGAGATCTTAGATATTTATGGTTTGCATATCAAAAATCAAAAACTTCAACTGACTTTCAGACCCGATTACTCAGCTTTGACACTTAATTTCATGAAAATCAAAAATCAACCTTCCCGACCTCTAAAAGTTAAGTGGCTTATTTTTCCAGAAAGTAGACAAATAGTACTTATGTTTAGACTCAAAAATCACCCAAAGATACGTTGCTTTCATTAAAATAGACCCTCTTGAACATAACTCAAATTCATGACAGCATGCAGGTGGGACAGAAACAAACCGAAAGATATCTCAATACCCAATCGATTCACATATAAACATATTAGCCGATTATAACATGTTATCCTTTAGGTTTATAGGTCGAATATCATTAGGTTAATTCCTCATAACACACACGTTATCAAACATATCTTATGGATCGATTATAAAGGTTCTCTAAATCGTTATTTCATGTGATATATGTTATGATTTCATGTGAACCAAAGTCGTATCAATTGTATCCTTTTAATTCCAATTTGAAAAGCAAAACAAAAACATGATATCATACGTTTTAAGGAGATTAGAATGAAGGAATACACAAGGTTGATACAAGTACCTTTTGTTGATCGAGTGGCAAAAAGAACACAAGGAAACAAGGACCGAATTCCAAACCAAATACAACCCAATCAAACCTTCTTCATACTAGGGTTCATCAACGATCCACAACCAAACCTTTGCACCTTTTGATAAGATCGTTGAAGACTCTTAGACGAGGTCTAATATTATATCTAGGAACACATAATAATGAAGACGGAATATTCAAACATAGAATCAATCATTATTATGAACAAGGTTTTACATTCATAATCTTTAACACTTAATAATTTACAGCCCCAATCCTACTTGATCAAGGTAGAACAACCTTGAGGCTGACTAACCAACTAAATAACTAAACCCTAGGTGTNTAATATTATATCTAGGAACACATAATAATGAAGACGGAATATTCAAACATAGAATCAATCATTATTATGAACAAGGTTTTACATTCATAATCTTTAACACTTAATAATTTACAGCCCCAATCCTACTTGATCAAGGTAGAACAACCTTGAGGCTGACTAACCAACTAAATAACTAAACCCTAGGTGTTTTCCCAAATCCCTACACCTAGGTTCCCACACACACACACCTTTGATGTTTACATCTTGTACGTACAATGAAATTAATGACCCTATGTCTCTTTATATACTAGAGACATCTAGGGTTTACAAGAGGAATCATAATACAATTAGGAAACTAAATCTTTTAAGTAAATCTTCTAGAATCTTCAAAATTTTCCATCTTTTTGTAGTTTCCCATCTTGTCACTTTAAGCCCTTCATGTTTCATTCTTCTTGTTTTGTATCATCAAATCAATAATAGACCCAACAATCTTCCCCTATTTGATGATGACAAAACAAACACCTTCTTGTACGAACTTCCCTAGACGAAGTAGAAAAGTTGAGATGTAGACATCTCCCTGAATGAAACAATCTTGTCTTCCTCTAAAATCATGCTATGACACTCTAGTATTTCTTCCCCTTTTTGTTATCAACAAATAGAGAACGTAGACAAAACTTCCCCATGAGTGATGCATGAATGTCAAATGATTAAAACACATGATAATATGCTTCTCCTGAAATCAATGTGCTAACCATCTTCATTATTCTTAAAATCTGTAAGCTCCTTGTAATGATTACTGATGAAGAAAATTGAGTATAACGAATTTGATGAAGAAGTAGAATTTCCCAAACTTGTGTCTTAAATCTTGTACTATCCACGGAACTCCATACTTATATGAACCTTAAATATAAGTAGACCGCAATCCCTTGACAAAATCCTCAACTAATATGAGACACTGAGTACTACAATGTAACTCCTTTAAGTAATAGCCAATGTGTGCATAGAGCATCATAAGAAAAATCACACATTGCTAGATTTATCAAGCTATATGATAAGAACACAAACCTGTGAAACTCAACTACAACATCAAATAAATGATATTCACCTTTCTTCGTAATCAATTAATCCAATAAAAACGAGCTTTTAATCTTTTAAGAACATAAAACTTCTTCCTGTGTCTGTGAATCAAATAACCTTCTGTTTGTGTAATTCAAAACAAATCAAACTCATATATACTTCCCCTTACTGCTCATAAACCATGTATATAAATTGAACCATAAAGCTCTTTACGTGTCTCCATAAATCATTCAAACGCATCAGTACTTTGCAATAAACAGTACGTTCAATAACTAGCAGCAGTACGTTGGAGAAACTTCGAGCAGTACGTTCACGTAAGTAGCAGTACTTTGAATACATAGCAGTTCCTTGAATATAAAGAGCAAGCAATACCTTGAGAAATATCGAGCAGAGCAGTACTTTAAAAATTTATAACAATACTTTAGTAACAAGCAGCAGTACTTTGAATGAGAGATCAGTATGTTGCACAGCAGTACTTTCGTTACAAACAGCGAGCAGTACTTTGATGGCCATAGCAGTACTTTGATAAAATTCCATGCAAACCCATGTGAAACCAATCACTTAACTGCTCCCATGATGATTAAATAATCAATATATGCACGTGCTTCCACCGTATCAAATATTTAGCAATTTACATCTTCACTGAACCATGAATTTAATTGCTTTGACCAGTGAGCGAGTAGGACCAACATGTCACCAAGTAAAAGAGATTCGACCAATTAATAATTCATCAAACAGGTAATATTTAAGAATTGGCCATCCAATAAACGACAATAACAGCCTTGATTTCGCATCAATCGATTATTTTAATAACCACACCCACGTGATGCATATACCAAATCAAACAGGAGAAAGCGACTTGACCATCAAGTATAATATAATAATCGGACATCAATATAAAATCCACTGATCCACAAATACTTTCAAGTATGAGGTTTTAATTCCCATTAACTTTCAAAAGACGATAACCATGTAAAAGACAACAGACCAGCGAATAATAATCCATGTTAGTGAATTGGTACGAGGTGAATGAATTACCAATCAACTTAGCCATCACGTGCAAACAAACGACAATCGATTTGATCAGTAAGAGTTAGAAACTAAATAGCACTGACCATATATTAATTATCCACCCAATCAGATTTGTGCACATCAGGTTTATCACAAACGACAAAGCAAACACGATGTATCGAATTAATGAATTGTAGGATATTACCATGTTTTATCTTTGTTGCCTCAGAACTTCAAAAAGGTCGATACCAAAAAAAATAATTTCTTTGACAATAAACCTTCTTCGAAGCAGTTTTCTTCCACTATAAACCTTATCGAATCCTAGATATCATGAGCCCCAGGCTCTGATACCACATGTAAAGATCGTTGTAGCTCTATTGTACATCTAGAGGCCTTACAAAACGAAACTACTTCATTCACATCTAAGATTACTCTATTATAGCTAAAGATCCTTATTCCTTATTCCCCATCTTTAATTCAAAACTACTTTATTATAGCCCCAGGCTCTGCTACCACATGTAAAGATCCTTATTCCTTATTCCCCATCTTTCATTCAAAACGAGCTCCTGGCCATGATACCAATTTTTCTACATCTAAGAGGCCTTACAATAGAGTACCTAAACCACAGACCTCAACCCAAAAAGTTAAAACTATGTGGGTCAAAAAGGAAAGTACTGCTGGGGACAAACCAGTACTTTCAAAAAGTATGGGTGGAAAAGAACATGCTGTTGTAAAAGAAAGTTGTTTTTCTAACAAAGATCATGCTTTTGAACAAAAGAAAGTTATTGATCATGTTTTAAAAGATAGTGGGAATTACATACTTAAAGATTTTAAGTATGTGACTCCACAAGGGGAACACAAGTCAGTAATGGCTTGGGTTCCTAAAAGAAACTAACTTTCTTATCTTTGTGCAGGGCAACCCAGAAGAGGAACTTAAAGATCATTTGATTGTTGATAGTGGTTGCTCTAGAAGCATGATAGAAGAAAAGCAGATTCTGTCAGATTTTAAGCCATTTTTTGGAGGAAAAGTTGCATTTGGGGACGATGCTACTGGAGGGAGAATTACTGGCAAAGGAACTATCAAGACTGGAAAGATTGACTTTGAGAATGTTAGCTATGTGAAGGAGCTCAAGTTCAATTTACTATTAGTTTCTCAGATCTGTGACAAGAAGTACCCTGTCTTGTTCACTGATACAAAATGTTTAATTCTCTCACCTGAATTCAAGTTTAAAGCTGAAGAATTAGTGGTCTTAAGGGCACCAAGGACCAATGATGTGTACAGCATTGATATGAAGAATATCTTAGCTACTGAGAATGTTACATGTTTAGTAGCTAAAGCATCAACTGAAGAAGCACATCTATGGCACAGAAGACTAGGTCATGTGAATTTCAATAACATCAACAAGTTAGTCAGAGGCAATCTAGTTCGAGGTTTACCTTCCAAAACTTTCAAGATTGATCAATCATGCTTGGCCTGCAAGAAGGGTAAACAACATAAAGCCTCCTGTAAGAAGCTTGAGGAAAGAACTGTAAGAGAACCTTTGGAGCTGTTGCATATGGATCTTTTTGGACCTGTTTCTGTTTCAAGCCTCAACAAGAAGAAGTTTTTTTTTTTGAACGGCGGGTTAGTTGTTAGATGTTAGTTGTTAGTTGTTGGCTCGAGTTAGTGTCGCATCCTCGGGCAGAGATACCAACCGCGAGCCTCTCCTTAGGGGATAACCCCACTCCTATTCCCGATTCGCCTGATATCATTAGAGCTTGTGGTTCCCAAGTACTGCTTAGTTGTCACAGATGATTGCAGTCGTTTTAATTGGGTCTTTTTCTTGGGATTTAAAGATGAGACATTTGATGCCATTCATGATTTAATCATCTCCCTAGAAAATCAGTTAAGACATAAGGTTAGAGGTATTAGATGTGACAATGGGACTGAGTTCAAGAACAAACTTATGGATGACTTTTGTGCTAACAAAGGAATCAAGAGGGAATTCAGTATTGCAAGAACTCCTCAGCAGAATGGAGTTGCAGAAAGAAAGAACAGAACTTTGATAGAAGCAGCAAGGACTATGCTAGCAGACTCACTCTTACCTATTCAGTTTTGGGCTGAAGCAGTAAGTGCAGCTTGCTATATTTTGAATAGAGTTTCTATCACCAAACCTCAAATGAAGACACCCTATGAATTATTGATGGACAGAAAACCTAGTATCAGCTTTATGAAACCTTTTGGATGTCCTCTTACTATTCTTAATACCATTGATAATTTGGGAAAATTTGATGGCAAGTCTGAGGAAGGATATCTCTTGGGTTATTCTACAAACAGTAAAGGTTTTCGGGTGTATAACAAAGTTACAAAGAAGGTTCAAAACTGTCTTCATGTTGAATTTCTGGAAGATCTACCAAACCAGAAAGGTAAAGGTCCTGATTGGATGTTTGATCTTGATATATTGACTCCTTCTATGAACTATGTGCCTATTAGGGGGGAGAATCAAGTTGTCCATTTAGAAGAAGACAATTCACAGTTCATAGTTCATGGTGTCAATGCTAGTCCTACAAATGCTGACAAAGAACAAAGTACTGTTAATAAAAACCAAGGTACTGCTAATGATAAGCAAGATACTGTTAACTCAACTACAACAGTCTCTGATGAAGATCAAGCTATACAAGATGAATTAAATAGGATGCTTTTTCAAGAAACACTTGCAAAGTCCTATGAAGATGATCTAAGACGAGCTTATGAAGCAGAATAGACAAAAGAAAATTCTAAATCTTCAACTGATAGCACTTTGAAGAACAGTACTTTGGATCAAAGTACTGCTACTCAAGATGAAGGTACTTCTAGGGGAATCAAGTCAAATACTTGGACAAATACTGAAGATTGGCCTGGTTCATCCATGCCTCCATTTGAAGAATCAGATGATGAGTTGCAAGATGAAGGAATTTTTGGTGAACAAGGTCCTGATCAAACAAATTTGGAAGATGATCTTACTGTACCAACAACTCACACTTCAAGAGTACATAAGAATCATCCTACAAACAAGATTATTGGTTCTCCTACTTCTGGTGTTCTTACAAGATCAAAAGCTAAAAGCATGACTAACCCGCAAAATGCTTTACTTAGTTTTGTCTATAAACAGAACAGGTTGAATCATAAAGATCAACAGACTTGTTTATTTGCTTGCTTCATCTCTCAAGAAGAACCCAAGAACATAAAGCAAGCTTTATCCAAAGAAAGCTGGGTTGAAGCTATGCAAGAAGAACTTCTACAGTTTAAACTTCAAGAAGTTTGGGTCTTATGTGATTTACGTGATGGCATGAAGGTCATTGGTACAAGATGGGTTTTCAGAGTCAAAAGAGATGAAAGAGGTAATGTCATCAAGAACAAAGCAAGACTGGTTGCTCAAGGATTCAGACAAGAAGAAGGAGTTGATTATGATGAAGTCTTTGCTCCTGTAGCAAGAATTGAAGCTATAAGATTATTTCTTGCTTTTGCCTCTTATATGAGATTCCCAGTTTATCAAATGGATGTCAAGAGTGCCTTTCTTTATGGCAAAATTACAGAAGAAGTTTATGTCAAACAACCTCCTGGTTTTGAAGATCCTGAACATCCAAACAAATTCTACAAAGTTGTTAAAGCAGTGTATGGTCTTCATCAAGCCCCTAGAGCTTGGTATGAAAGACTTTCAAATTTTCTGTTACAACATGGCTATAGGAGAGGAGCCATTGATAAGACTTTGTTCATTAAGAGAGACAAAAAGGATATCATGCTAGTTCAAGTGTATGTGGATGATATTATTTTTGGTGCTACAAAACAATCCATGGTGAAAGAGTTTGAAGAACTTATGCAAAAAGAATTTCAGATGAGTTCAATGGGTGATTTGACTTTCTTTTTGGGACTTCAAGTTAAACAGTCAAGTACTGGTATTTTCATAAGCCAAGATAAGTATGTCACTGACATTCTTAAGAAGTTTAATCTCAATACTATCAAGCCAGTCACTACACCTATTAAATCCTCAAACTCACTTGGAAAGGATGAAGATGGAAAACCAGTGGAAGTCAAGCTTTACAGATCAATGGTTGGGTGTCTTATGTACTTAACTGCCTCAAGACCTGATATTATGTTTGCAGTCTGTTTATGTGCAAGATATCAAGTTTCACCCAAGGTTTCACACATGAATGCTGTTCAAAGGATCTTTGCTTATCTCAAGTATCAACCTAAATTAGGATTGTGGTATCCTAGGGAGTCACCTTTTCACTTGCAAGCCTTTTCAGATAGTGACTATGCTGGAGATAACTTTGATAGAAGATCAACCACTGGTGGATGCCAATATCTTGGAAGAAGATTAGTTTCATGGCAATGTAAGAAACAAACAATTGCAGCAACCTCATCTACTGAAGCAGAATATGTTGCAGCTGCAAGTTGTTGTGGACAAGTGCTTTGGATGCAAAATCAGCTTTTGGACTATGGATTTAATTTCAAGAATACTCCTATCAACATTGATAATGAGAGTACTATCTGTATTGTGAAGAATCCAGTGTATCATTCAAAGACCAAGCACATTCAAATTAGACATCACTTCATTCGAGATTGTTATGAGCACAGGTTGATTAATGTGGTCAAGATTCATACAGATGATAATGTAGCAGATCTACTTACTAAAGGCTTTGATGTTACAAGATTTAAGCATTTGGTGGTAAGTATTGGTATGATTAATTTTTAGGCCTACTTTTGAAGGGAGGCATTAGCAGTTGTTTCTTATTTGAGGGGAGGCTACATTCATCATTCATTCTAAGAAACAACACTTTTATTCATAAAAGTCACAGTACATTCATCTTGAAGAAAAAGACATTACACCAACAGAGTTACACATAAAAGCAAACCTACACCAATCCTACTAAAACCTAGAAAACCTACTCCATAGGCTTTTTCCCTTTTCCCTTGTTGTGCTTTGCCTTCTGAGATTTCTTTCTCTTCTCTTCAAAAGATGCTTGCATCTTTGGGCATGGAAGGAACATCACTTGCTTTGGAGGACGTTCTGGCTTTGATGGCTTCTCACTTGGGCCTTCTTGAGCAGGCCAATTCATGTTCTTCATTGCAGATTCCAAGGCATGAGTCAAAGCAATTGGCAGTTCTTTGGCTAGTTGTGTAGGAGGATCAGCAGTTGGTGCCTTTCTCTTGGTGTTTCTCTTGGAGGAACCTGTTGTCATAGGAGGAAAATAACTACTCCATCCTGTTGAAGAATCAGAACTAGGGTCAGAGTAATACTTAATCTTATTATCTGAATCAGTATCTGATGAGGTGTACACAAATGGTGATTTGCTCATGGTT
>LBNU01002181.1:23374-45447 GCA_014162995.1 Artemisia annua | reverse complement strand
TTTTTTTAAGTAGTTTTGATAAAAAATAAAATAAAAATACAAAAGTGTGACTAGGTTTGTTTAATTGTATTATAAAATAAAATATGAGATTTTATATGATCTCCACTCTAGTATGTTAACAGTTAAGTTGAACTAACAAACATTACTGATAGTATGTTAAACTGTTAGCTAGAAGGGCTTATACGAGGGGAAACATTTTAGAAAATGCATTTCGGGTCTTATCGGCGTTTGACCCGATAATACAAAAATAATTAACTCTAGCCGACGATAATATATCAGTTATCGGGTTCGTGTTCATACAACCCAATAAAGGAATTTTTTTAACATAATTCAATTCTCGATCCGCGATAAGCCATATTAAAACAGGTCCAGTTCGGGTAAGTAAAGTAAAGGAGTCATAAGCTCCACCCGGCGTTATTGCGCCCTATTGGCATCATTATGTCGTCCGAGGTGGATAGGATTCAGCCATAAGCAGGCGTTAGCTTCTATGTTTGTAGATGCAAGCGTGCGTGCACACGCGAGTTAGGCCAGGGGACGAATTCCAAAACCACCCTCGCATGTTTAGCAAATGTTCGGTTTTTGGCGATCTGGGTTTATTTTGCGTGTGTTGTGGTTTTGCGATCTGGTTTAATTTGCGTGTGTGTTGTGTGTCGTGTCTACGCATTATGGGTTTGTTTTCTTGTGTGGTGTGTTAGTGTGTGTTATGCGCACAAGGTTGAAGATGAAGATGGAGATTTTTTTTTTTTTTTTTTTTATTTTTTTTTTAAGACAAAGATAATGGTATGACGTAGCAGGGCTGGAGGTCAGTGGCGCGTAACTTTTTCCTTTTAAACTTTTTTCATTTGTAACTTTATTTTTATTATTTATTGTTTTTTTAAATAAAAATGTTAATGTTTATTAATTTGTTGAATGAAAATTTAGTTAAGTGTTTATTAATGAATGAAATTGTTGAGGTAGAATTGTTAATGTAATTTTAAAAAAAAATGGGTTGTCAAAAAGTGGTTGTTAATGATTCCTGGTGTTTTTTGATTGTTATAATTATTTGCGTGTTGAGATGATGTGGCGCGATGTTATTTATAACTTGAGTTATGAACTCCCCTTACTCCTAAACCTGTTTGGAAAATTTAGTGCACTTGAGGGATGTAGCTTCATCACCTGTAATGGGGTTTGGAGGTACGGAGTGTACACCCATTTGGTCCCCGCACTGAACACCCTGACTCAATTGTGGTGTATAGCTAGTGAGATTATGCTGAATCTGCTGCTATAGACTCTGCTGCTAGACTCTGCTGCAGAGCTCTGCTGGCTAGACTCTGCTGCTGACTCTGCTGCTAGTGTTAACATAACCACTGTTAGTAAACTTTGTTATTCGCTGTGCTTGTTCCTGCGGATAAGGCTTATCCCTGCTGATGGTGATTATTGTTTCACTGATAACCACTGATTCGCTACTATTATGGAAGTATTATGATAATTAATGGGCCGTTAAAATTATACATAATTCCATGGGCTAGGGTTTGAGTATTCTCCTATTATAAATAGAGATGCTATAACATTCTGCACTGAAGTACGTCAACACAAAACCCTAAAACACTTGATATAGCTTTCTGTTCTTGATTTGTGCCTAAAACAAGAACATCTACTTGGTCTTTAATCCATAGAGATACTTCGTGTAACCCCGGCATAGGGTCGAATAGTTTCTATTGGAAAAGTGATACCACTGATTTTAAGTGAATATCCGGTACTCATTGATTATCTTTTAACCCTGTTCTGGAAGCACAAGTAACACATAAACACCAACAATCAATAGAAACTATTATGATAATCAAGCTGCTGTTATGAGCCATATGGCTTGGCTAACTTTGTCCAAGCTGGAAAAGTTTGAAGGTGTTGATTTCAGCAAATGTCAGTTCCTGCGCTGACAAGTCATCGAATGTAGTGTCTGTTCTCAGCTTCTAATATTCCTCGAAAGATCAATGGAGATAATGCTACCATGGGAACAGATGAGACGGCAAGAAGCAAGTGGGAGAATGATGACTGATGTTTGCAGGGTTTAATCGCTCATGGTATGTCTGATTGCACTATTTGATATTACGTTAGAATTGTTGAGTTCTTCTAAAGAACTATGGGATTCCCTTGGAAGCAAAGATATTGGCGAGATGCCATCAAGTAAGAAGTCCTTGTAAGTAGATTTTAAACATTAGCAAAATGGTTGATTCTCCTAAAGAACCTGTCATTGGACAACTACAAGAATCTTAGTATACTTGGTGCGATTCACAAACACCAAGAGAACATGGATGAGGCTATTTCAGTATCCTTGTATTATCGATTAAACTACCTGCCTTCTTGGAAAGATTTCAAGCATATGCTTAAGCATAAGAAAGGAGATTAACTCTTGTTGAGTGGGCAGTCACTTGCGGCATTTGAGGAATCACTCAAAGTCACAAGACATGCAAGCCAAAGAGGTAGGCAAATGCTACTGGTCGCACCCAGTTGTCATGTGGTGGAGCATAACCAACTAACTCAGGAACAATGCAGCAACAAGGGCAAGCGTAAAGCTACAATATAACACCAAAGATGATGCTTAAAAGAAACAAAAGTGGACTGTGGAAGTGTGGGAATACTAGACACTTCAATACGAATTGGCAAGGGTGGTAAAGTTGGATAACAAGATCCAATGGATCAGGCCACAAGTGATCGGGAAATGGCAACAGCCAAATTCTCTGAAAGGTCAGAATATAATTTAAAAGTCTTTTGAGATTTATTATGTTAATTATACTCTGAAATTTATTTGTGGCAGGATGATGATGTTGGCTTGGTGGTTGACCTTGGAGGGCTAGAATCATGTGGTATAAGATAGAAGCTGGTTCAAGACTTAATGAGTCAATGAAGTGATGGTTTTTCTCATACGGGAAACGAGTCACTGCCCCGTGGTGGCATGGAAAAGGACGTGTGGATTTGAAGTTTAGTTCTGGAAAGATTGTTTTCTTTGTTAATGTTTTTACATGTTCCTGCGATGTTATAAAGAATTTGGTTTCTAGTATGTTTTGAAATATGTGGTTAAAACAAGTAATTGAATCTGATAAGTATCTGTGTCTAAACATGTGTGTGTGTATTGGTTTTGGCTATTTGTGTATCAAAATATTCAGGCTTAATATTGGCATGATTAATGTTAATTCTGCTTTTATGTCAACCACTAAAATCTTAATTATTCAAATCTTATGGCATGCTAGACTTGGCCCCATGTATCACTTTAAAAGAATTCATAGATATGTCCTAAGGATGGATTAATTCCAGCCTTTGATTGGACACTAAAAGTGTAAATACTTGTATGATGACAAAGAAACTAAGAATACCTTTTCAAAGTGTAAAACGTGAAACTAAAGTGTTGTGAAAAAAAAAAAAAAAAAAACATTTTTCACCTGTTTTTTTAGAATTAAATATCTTACAAACGGTAAATCGTTAAGCGACGAAAAATTAAATATTGCAACGAGAACTTTTTTTTTTCTTTCATTAGACGGATACTTTGATATACTTTCGACGAACTTTTTTTTTTCGATTTTTCTTTTGGGGTTAAAATTTGTGTCTTAAAAAATCTTATGTGATTTGTATGTTAGGAATCACATGTGATTTAATAAAATCATGTATGATTTGAAAATAGCAAGTCATATGTGATCTCTCCAGACGTAAATTTTAACACTTACAAAAAAAATGTTGAAAAAATAATTACTCGAAAGTATATAAAAGTGCCCTTCTATAGATAGATGATTTAGTTCTCCTCAATCGTCATGATGTACGATTTTTTTCGTATAATAATTAACGGTTTGCGATTTTCTTTTAATGAATGCTTATTTATTTAATTAATGGTTTGCGAAAATTAATTCATTGAATCTTTAAACTTTTCTATGAGATAATAGTTTTTTTTTGTTTTTTTTGTTTTTTTGTTTTTTTTTTGTTTTTTTTAATAGTTTGTTTTGACAGGTAATGATGATGCTACCGAAAGGAGTAGTGACGGATATTATGAGCTTTGTGATGTTGACTTGAAGGATTTTAGCCTCCAAGGTAAATATATTTTCTCATGGAACTTTTTTTTTTTTTTTTTTTTTTTTTTTTGATAAAAGATAATTTTATTCAATACAAGAAATTAGTACATCTTTCATCGCTTGTGTAAGAGCACAATCTGGAACTCTACCCTCCAAAATGAGCTCGTCATTACATCCTACAATCCAATTAGCTATATTATGAGCAACTCCATTTCATTCTCTTTTAACAAACGACCATTCACATGTGCTAAAAAGTAGTGAGGAACATAAAATTTGCGCAAATATGAAGGCAATTTGTAAAAGAGTAGATCCGCTACGTAGTGCATTAACTAGGCATAAAGAGTCGGATTCGAACACGACATTCGGGATACCTCTGCTACGAGCATGACTCATAGCCCACATGATAGCTTTCGCTTCGGCTTCCAATGGAGAACTCATAAAACACTCTCCCCGAGCACCTGAAAATAACACTTCCCCACTATCATTCCGAGCAACAAAACCCAAGCCCATCTTTCCAGACTCTTTGATCCAAGATGCATCACAATTTATTTTAATCTGGTCAAATTGTGGTTTAGCCCATCTAGAAGTTTTTCTCTCTTGTACAGCAGCACTTACTCTAGACGTGTCCTTTCGGTTCGCCATATGGTATTATGCAAGTATACCCTTAATAAAAACATCTACTCTCCAATCCCTTCCATCAAGTTGACCATGAAACTTCTTATTTCGCCTCGTCCATAAACCCCAAAGTGTCATTACGAATGTCTCCCAACTTAGCGAATTATTTCCTAGAGTTATACCACATAAGTCTTCCAAAGTGTCGGGACCATTCACTTCATACAAATAACCAAACCCACATCGAATCCACACTTCTTTGGCCGCCAAACACTTGTACAAAACATGCATCACATCCTCACCAAATTCACCACACAGTGTACAAGCTACTGTTGTTACATTTAGACCTCGAACCTGCATATTTTCCACAGATGGGACATAATTGTGCAAGGCTCGCCAGACGAATAATTTGATTTTGTTGGGTACATTTGCCTTCCAAAGAGCCCACCACAATCTAATCCGTTCTTCTGAAACACTCTGCTCCATTTCATCTACCGAATCAAGAGCCAAAAAATAAGCCATTTTAGTTGAAAAATGTCCATTTGGACTGTTTAACCAGTAAAGAATGTCCGGCCTCGATTGATTCACAAAGCAACATGAAATTTTGTTTGCAACATTAGTTGGGAACAAAGATATAAGAAGTTCCCTGTTCCAATCATCACCGTCAACATTTAATAAGTCGCGAACATAACGTACCTCACAATTGTCTAGTTTAGGACCCAAACTTCTATGGTTTTCAAGCCAATAATCGTCCCACACATTGACACTACGACCATCACCTATATTCCACTTGCATCCCTTAAGAACAAGTTCTTTAACTCCATGAAAACTACGCCAAATATAGCTAGGATGATAGCCGACATTTGCCTCAAAGAAAGTCGATCTTGGAAAGTAACGAGCTTTGAGTACCCTTGCAGCCAATGTGTCTGGAAATTTAATCAGCCTCCATACCTGTTTTGCAAGAAGAGACCTGTTAAATAGACCCAAATGACGAAAGCCAAGGCCCCCTCGAAACTTTGATACACACATTTTCTCCCACGAACACCATCAAATTGGGTTCTGTTTTACCCCATTACCCCACCAAAATAGATTAAGAGCTTTGTGAATATCATTAATTAAGGTTTCAGGAAGTAAAAAGATGTTCATTACATACATAGGGATTGATTGAGCTATGGATTTAATAAGAACTTCCTTCCCTCCGACTGAAAGAGTCTTTTCCTTCCATCCACCGAGTTTCTTTTTAATCTTATCAAGAATAGCTTGAAAAACCACTTTCTTTGATCTACCAATGATTGATGGGAGGCCCAAGTATTTAGACTGGTTTGCAACTTCCTGTACTTCCAAGGACTCTATTATTCGGGTACGAATGGATGTATCAACATTGGAACTAAAAGAAATTTCAGATTTATCATAATTAATAACTTGACCCGACGCCTTGCAATATCTTTCCAACATACCTTTTGTAACATTCATCGACTGAAGCTCTAGTAAAGAAAATACTATCATCAACAAAGAACAAGTGAGAGATTTCAGGTGCTCCCCTACACACTTTAACTCCATGAATATCACCACGTGTAACTGATTTCCTTATCATAGATGACAACGCTTCTGCACACATAATAAATAGGTAGGGCGAAATAGGATCTCCTTGACGAAGTCCTCTAGTCGGAGTCACATGACCCGAAACTTGCCCGTTAATGTTAAAAGCAAAGGAAACTGAAGATACACAGGCCATAATTAGATTGGAAAAATGTGAAGGAAAGCGAAACTTAGCTAGTACTGCCCGAATGAATGGCCACTCGACTTTATCGTAAGCTTTACTCATATCAACCTTAAGTGCCATTGCACCCTTCTCTCTTGTTCTTAATCCAATGTAAAGCTTCAAATGCCACAATCGCATTATCAGTGATCATACGGTCTGAAACAAATGCAGATTGGGTTTCATTAATGATGTGAGGCAAAATTGGTTTTATTCTATTGACCAGTACCTTTGAAATTATTTTGTAGAGCACATTACACAAACTGATAGGACGAAGGTCTTTAAGTGACTCTAGTTGTGACACTTTTGGGATCAAAGTAATCAAGGTTTTGTTTACATCAGAAGGTAACACTCCTGTCTAAAAAAAAGAAGTAACCATTCTAACTACTGTAGGACCAACACATGCCCAAAACTTTTGAAAAAATAAAGCTGGCATACCATCAGGCCTAGGAGCTTTTGACGGGGCCATTTGCATTAATGCTTCATGAACCTCTGTTGATGTTACTTGTCTTTCAAGTGCGACTCTATCATTATCCGTCAAGCTTTGGTCTATATCTTCCACCACAGAGCTGCAAAATTGCGGTGATGAACTAGAGAAGAGATTAGAGAAATAACTTGACACTGTAGTACATAAATTCTCCTCGTTCTCCACCCACATCCCATCCTCACCTTTAAGTCTTAAAATATTATTATGTTTCCGCCTATTGCTAGCACGAGAATGGAAAAAACGGGTATTTTTGTCACCCTCTCGAAGCCACTAGACACGACTGCGTTGTCTCCACATAATTTCCTCTCTAGTAAGTAACTCCTTAATCTCTTCTCGTAATGCCCGTTGCTCTTCCCATGTTGAGGCATCAAAACGACTCTGAAGTACTTCAAGGGCTATTTTTTTCGATTTAATTGAGCGTTGAACATGACCAAAACAACCTTTATTGCATTCTGAAAGTTTAGCAGCACATTCTTTCAAAATAGCACACGGATCATGCTCGAGTCCATCAGCTAGACAAGATGCCCATGTATCTTTAACTACCCCACGGACACTCTCATCACGTAACCACATACTTTCAAATCAAAAAATTTTGCTCTTTTTTCTAACAAATGGCATCAAACGACATATAATACACAAATGATCAGAAGCGACTCGTGCCAAATTTTGAAATGATGCAACAGGGTACAACTCCAACCAATTCGGATTGGCAAGGAATCTATCAAGTCTTTTCTTAACATTAGCTTCACCTCGCCTCCCATTACTCCAAGTATATTTGACCCCACAAGCGCTCATATCTTCTAGATTACAAAAATTGCACGCATCAAGAAATGAGGTCATCTCACAAATATTGCAACCCCTTCTCCCCATCTTTTCGTAGGCATATAATTATTAAAATCACCAAAACATAGCCAAGCTTGAATCTGATTTGTTCTTAAGGAACGTAGAAGAGTCCAGGTCCGGTGCTTATCTTGTTGATTAGGCCAACCATAAATACCGGTTCCTCTCCAAATTGTATTACTATCGTCCTTCACTACAAAATCTATGTGATTCTGTGAGTAACTTTTAATAGACAAATCACACTCTTTCTTCCACAAAAGCAAGAGACCACCTGCTCTACCTACTGAGTTAACGACAAGCATGTTATATCGCTGAAAAATGATTTTAAGACCCCCAACCTCACTATCACATAACCTTGTCTCCATTAGAAATAATATAGTAGGGCTAAAATCCTTCACTAAGGAGCGAAGGTGTTGAACCATCCAAGGGTTGCCCATTCCCTGGACGTTCCAACTAAAGACACTCATTGGTATCGGCGGTGTTGCAACGCAACACTCGCCGTTAAATTACTGGCCTTATTGTCCCTAGGCCTCTTAGAAACATCAACATCCATCTTATCTTCATCAACACAAGCATCATATGATCTCTTACCTCCATGAGTCTCATCTATGGTGCCAACACTATAGTTGTTTTCTGTCCCCCCTCGATTATGCCTTTTCCATGTTTTAAGTTGTGATGTATTTGGAGTACTTACCTTTGTATCTACTTGGGTAGTAGCTGTAGGTCCACTTTCATATTTGGCCGTTCTAGAATCAGTGTTCTTCTTGACTACCATTTGGCCAGTAATCGGTAATGCTATTGATGACCCATCTAAATTCTTTGGAGACCCACCTTCTTTCTCGCCTATGTTAGCCCGAGTATCTTCATCTTCAGCTGACCCATTGACTGTTTTAGCTTTAGGTGACCCGGTGTTACCATTTCTTGAGAAGTCTTTTTCCGGTCCTTCAAAATTTAAATTTCTTGGCGAAACTTCAGTTATGGTTTCAAACTGTTGCAACACCTTAGGTGAAAATCCAGAAATTCCTTTCTTATTCTTCCCCACCATGTCATTGCCATTTAAAACCACCTCTTGGTTATACAACTTTAAATTGAGCAATGCTTCTACTTCCTTTGTATATTTCTGCTTCTTATTAAAAGTAGCTGGAGCACGATGTTCCAGTTCACCAAACGACCCATCTTCTTTTGAGTTGGAAGCCCGAAGCCATTCTTGAAAAGGCCTGTCTTTGAATGTTTTCCCATCAATCTCAAGTGGCTTCGTGAGACACTCTTTCTCCGTATGACCCAATAGTCCGCACCAATAGCAAAAGTTTGGTAAACGCTCATATTGGATGTGGACTTGAACTTTAGTATTTTGAAGGTTAAGAACAGTAACATATCTACATAAAGGATTTGTAATATTGATCATTACCTTTGCTCTAATATGTTTACTTCGGTTAGCAAAGTAAGCGTTATCTACCTCCACAACTTCACCTAATTTATTCGCAATATAGCGCACGGATGGCTCATCTCTCCTGCTTAAAGGCATATTCAACAAACGTATCCAAAACGCAACTTTCGTCATTTCCGCCTCTGTAGGTTGTTCATCATTATCAATCAACTTGAGTACAACCAAATTCCTCTCGAACGACCAATGCCCATCTTCTAATACCCTTCGTAAGTCCACGATATGGTCAATTTTAACCAGAAACATATTTGATTCTAACTCCTAGAAACTAATGGGTCGCCGAGGTCTCCAGGCTGCTGACAAAGCCTTTTTCATCCTTTGAAAACTATACGGACGATCGGTGTGAATACGTCCCAAAAGAGTCTTTTCAAGGTGTCTGGCATTACTATTAGGATCCCCTTCACCCTCAAAACCGACCACATCCTCTTCTGCATCATTCACCGTAACCATCTTCATCATCTCGCTTAGTTCGCCAGCCATTATCTAAAGTCTTCTAAAAACACTACTCAGGAGGCACAAAATGATAAGGTTTGTAAAGGTAAAGCTTCAATGAAATCAATAATAACACCAACTTAAAAAATACGAATATATGATCAACAAAGGTTGTAATATTTGGGAATCGATTAAATATTATAGTGAATTCAACGTTAGTTATCTTTTTTAGGCCACTTGGGTAGAAGAAAAACCACTAGGGTACCACAAAGGGAATCTTTCCAGAACTTTTTACAAGGAGAGAAAAAGTCAAAGGAGTCAATACTTGATATATATGTTCATGGACTTGTCTTTTTTGAACTTCTCATGGACTTGTCTGATCGTGTATTTTAAGATATGTGCAGGGGTGTGGATCCACAGCCAGCCAAAGAAGGGTGCGCATTTGCATACCTTTCTCGCGATGCGCAAATATTTTTAAAAAGTATTATACTTGTATACCGTTTATATTTTTGAGTAGCGAACAAATTTTTTTTGTTAATTTTTTTTTTTTTTTTTTTTTTTTTTTTTTTTTTTTTTTTTTTTTTTTTTTTTTTTTTTNCCGTCCTAAACATTTTTTCCCTCTTTTTTATACGTTTTCGCCAGTTTTCATACGTATTCGTCCGTCTTACTACATTTTTGTCTATTTTTATACGTTTTCATCTGTTTTAGACGTTTTCGTCCGTTTTTCTTACGCTATCGTCCATTTTCATATGTTTTCATCTGTTTTATTAGGTTTTCATAACTTTCCATCCATTTTTATACGTTTTTGTCCGTTTATATATATATTTTCATCCATTTCTATCGGTTTTCGTCCATTTTTATATGTATTCATCCATTTTTATCCGTTTTCGTCCGTTTTACACTTTTTCGTCCGTTTTTATACGTTTTCATTCATTTTTATATGATTTCATCCGTTTTATATGTTTTAATAAGTTTTTATTCGTTTTCATCCGCTTTTATCAGTTTTGGTCCGTTTTATACGCTTTCGTCCGTTTTTTTTGGGAAAAGGGACAATCCTCGGCAAATATATTAATCACACCAAACTTACAAAGAACTTATATGGACAAACCATATAAGAGTAAACGATATGACATTCCCAAAATATGCTTCGGGGACATCACAAGTAATAATAAAGATCCCCTATAACTAGCCTTATTACACATCAAAAAACAACATCTAAAATCAAATATCAAAGACAAGACAAAAGGATCAAAATTCCAGTCCAAACATATTACCATAAACTTCAACTTCAATGCCGGGGAAACAATCTTCATCTTCAAAATCATGAAAATAACTCTAATATGAACCATGGAGCATTTCACCAAATGAGATTGCCTCCTTAAAAAACCTTCCCGAGAAAAACCCATCGGGACAAAACCTGGGTAAGGAAAAAGAGAACAAATCTCACTTAGTACTCCTACCAATATGCAATTGGCCTTCAAAACTTCAACAGAATTGAACAAGTTCATCTGATTCCAAGAACTTATGAAGCCTATCAACCCCAACCAGATAAACAACCAACTACATAAAATAGGAGCCCATATAAACATTAAGACCAATAAAATGAGCAGAAAGGGCATTCCAAAGAACAAAATACCCCTCCAGGCATCCCATATAGCCCACAATCACAAAATAACCAGTGAACCACTCCTTCCTATCTCTCACAAACAAAACTAAATCCAACATACAGATACCAGTCCTCCTAGCCATGAAACAACAACCATTACCCCTAAAAACATCCCAATAGCATAAACAACCCAAAGAAACATGAAGATAACTCCAAACAAAGAAACCAAACCAACCCTTCAGACAAAGAAAAGCCAACAAGGAGCAAAACATCAAATATCCCAAGTCAGACCATACAGAACCAGAGACAAGAGAATCATAGTATAGCCAAATTATCCAAACATCATCTGTGCTAGGCACATACCATGTTGGATAACCAACACACCATGAACTCTCTACAATCAAACTACTCCAAGTGTCATCTAAGCTAGGCTTACACAACACAGGAGAAGAATGAACAGTCCAGGAACAAAAACCAGCGCTAAAAGGAGAAAATACCACATCAAAGGAATATGAAGAATATAGAAGCATGAATAAATCTCTAAAGCCACCACCAATGAGAGAAAAAGTAGCATAATCTCTAGAGTAAACAACATTCCTCAAACTACACTTATGAACAACCAACAACTGCAAGGAAAATATCGACCTCATCATAAAAACAGCAACCTTACTTACCAGAATAACCCTCCATCACCTGAAAATCCCATATCTTAGAAGCATCAAGAGAATTCTTAGACCCTTTAATATTCAGACTCAGGAGTCTAAGTCTAATAGCCTCTCTAATGATGTCACATAAATCATTAATATTCCTAGACTTGTTTTGGAATATTCTATTATTCCTCTCAATCCACACATGATACACAACAGCACTCAAAACTAATCTTTGGATAATACTCCAAATAGATTTGCCAATAGTTCTAGATGCAATCAAATCAATGACAGGCAAAAGATTATCAGGAGCGTCTTCGAACCTCATTAAACTTTTGAAGTGACACCAAACTTTGGAAGAGAACACAACCAAAAACAGATGATCATGATTATCCATAACAGAATGACATAAGGAACACTTCAACATATCCACTTTGTTCCAAACAACAACCTTATCTTGAGTATTCAACCTTTTATTAATGGCTAGCCATAAAATGAAAGCAAATTTAGGGATATTTTGGCTAAACCAAATAATTTTAAACCATGGCACAATAGGCTTAGGAAAGGATAGATCATACCAATCAGATTTGACAGTAAAAGGACATACCTTGCCACAACCAGATTTCCAAAGCGCCACATCCTGTTTATCCTGGAAAAGGAGAGGAGGGGGAAGGTGTAATAGAAATTCAAACTTAGACAGCAATGAAGTAGGCCATAACCATTCACCATTAATCACAATATCCGATATCTTTCATGACAAGGACAGACCAGCCTCAAACACATCCCTTTTAGAAATATATTGGCATAACGGACCCAAGAAACACCAGTTATCAAACCATACAGAAGTGCTCTTCCCATCTCCAATCCTAACAACCATATGATCCCTAACCACATCCCTGCACAATAAAATCTTTTTCCATCCCCAGCACACATCATTCATAATCGGAATATCCCAAAAGTTTCTCTCAGCAGACCTCCTATCAACCAATCTATAAGAGTTCACCCATTTAACCCAAAGTGACTCCTTTTTAGACACAATATTCCACATATGCGTAGACATAAGAGCCACATTCCATACATGAAGCGATTTGATATCTAAACCGCCTTGAACTTTCAAACAATACACCTCTTTTCCATTTCAGTTTAGCCTTGCCTCTATGAGAATCACCATGAGCCCATAAAAAATTCCTCATTAATTTTTCAGTCTCATAAATAACAGATTTAGGGAGGAAAAAGACCGAAGACCAGTAAACTTGAAGAGAGCTCACCACAGAATTGATAAGCTGAAGCCTACCAGCAAAAGATAACGTCTTATTCTTCCAATTCTTCAATCTCATTCTAACTTTGTCAATCAAAGGACTACAATGGTGTTTATACAATCTGGTAGAAATGAGAGGGACACCAAGATATTTGATGGGCAGGGTACCCACATTAAAAGGCATGATATTAAGAATAGCAGACTTTAAGCGATCAGGAACGTTCCCAAATAACACCAAACTCTTCTCAAAACTAGGCTTCAGACCAGATATCTTACTAAACTCTTCTAAGGCAGACTTAATAGTGGAAACCGAATCCACATCACTATAGGAGAAGATCATAAGATCATCCGCAAAACACAAATGTGTTAATTTCACTTTACTACAACTCCAGCGATATTTAAAGCGGCTATTCTCCTGAATCTTTTTCTTAATCAGCAGAGAGAGAACTTCCATCACAAGGGTGAACAAATACAGGAGAAAGGGGGTCACCATGCCTAAGGCCTCTCATACCTTTAAAATACCCACAATGATCCCCATTAACACTAATAGTGAAAGAAGGGGAAGTAATACAACTCATAATCCAATTAATCATCTGCCAAGGGAACCCAAAATGGACAAGACACTGCCTAAGAAAGTCCCAATCAACAGAGTCATACGCTTTCTGAATGTCTATCTTAAAAGCAACCTTAGACGGACCATTCCTCCTATGGTAGTTTGTAACACCCCAACCTGACAAGGGTAAAGATGTCACAATAATGGTTTCATATCAGAACATACATACCTAAACAAAAGTAGAAGTCTTACATAAATACCTTTAGTCTAAGATGACCATGGTCAATCAGCACTCAGCTCTACTCTGAATCCCCAGAAAAGCTATCCCAAAAGCTATCTTGAATACCTGCCGCGGAGAAAAGAAATGCGGCTGAGCTACAAAAGCTCAGTGAACGGATATAACAATAATAAACAGAAATAAAATGCTGAAGTACAAATGATATATTTGGGAAAACATATTTAGGCATAATGGATAATACGGAAATAAAGTGTGTAGATTAGGTAAGGAATTCATACAGTCACCTGTATAAACAGAATCAGAACCGTTATAATACCATGAGCTCAGAAACATATCATAATCATATCATAATCACACATAAGGCAACATAAATGGAGTAGCTAGCTCCCAGAGTTGTGAAGGACGTGCATTGCACACACAGCCACATTCACCAGACAATACCATATCAAAACATAACAGAAACTGGTTTAGGATGCATCCATACGCCCCTACCCATTCACATGCAGACCAATCAAAGGGACGTGGCAGAACATCACTCTACTGCCCTAGAGTCATGTCAGAGGTGCATCCCTGACACGGACATGGAACCCCCATGCCTAGTGAAGCTCAGGTAACAAAAGGTTCGTAATAAAGGTTCAAAACATAATTGTCATATCAGAAGGTTCAAATAGCAAGGTTTATCATAATAGAGGTTCAAAACAGAAGATTGATAACAAAGGTTCATATCAAAGGTTCATATCACAAAGGAAACCTTAAGAGTAAGGTCAGAATATCCGTACCTTAAGCAATAGCAAAGCTGACGAAAATAAAAAGGATCAAAAGGACGAATAACACTCTTCTTCAGAAATGTACAAATATAGTATTCGTTATTAATAGTTTGCTCATTCATTTACTTATTCATATTCCATATTTGGTTTTCCTTCCATTTTTATTAACTTTCTATTTTTAGCAGGTTTCCAAAATTAGTAAGTTTCTATATTTAGAAAGTTTCCTTAATTAGCAATTTTACGTATTTAACAAGATTTTACATAAACATTAAGTTAAGTATTAAATAAATCATTAACATGGTTTTTAGAATTTAATTATGATAATTAATAATAGTTTAGGGTTTAAAGTATAATTATATTAAAGTATAGGTTTTTAAATATAAATATCGCATGTTTTGCATATTATCCAAATTAATCCCTTAACTTTCATTTTTTACGAATTAAACCTCATATTTTAGTAATTTACACATTAAACCCTTTAAGTTATATAATTTATAATTCGAACATTTAATTTTATAACTAACCAAATAAACCTTGTAAATATCCAAAATTACACATTATACCCTCTCTACTATATTTATTCGATTTACCTTTAACTATTTAAAGTTTACAAAACAANGTTTTAAATATAAATATCACATGTTTTGCATATTATCCAAATTAATCCCTTCTTTCATTTTTTACGAATTAAACCTCATATTTTAGTAATTTACACATTAAACCCTTTAAGTTATATAATTTACAATTCGAACATTTAATTTATAACTAACCAAATAAACCTTGTAAATATCCAAAATTACACATTATACCCTCTCTACTATATTTATTCGATTTACCTTTAACTATTTAAAGTTTACAAAACAAACTCTAAAGTTATACAATTTACAAAACTAACCCTAAACTTTTACAAAACCATTCGAACCCTTTTTATTTTTCACAAAACCCTAACCCTAGCTCCTCATTAATTACCCTCATTAATTCTTACTCATTAATTAATCGTTACTAATTAAACCTAATCCCAAACCCTAATTTGAAAACCCTAGTTTTCTTTCTTTTGTTTTTCTTTGCCGTGACCTACCAAAACAAACGCAACCTTAGTTTTCTTTTATTTTTCTGTCGCAACCACAAACCACACGACCCTTGTTTCTTTTGTATCCTGGCCGAGACACACACAACACAACTCACACCTTTGTCGAGATCTTAACAAGCCGAGACATCCCTCTTGTGGTACCCTTAGTTCACACGACCAAAAATCAAATAAAACCCTTTATGTGTTTTCTTTTGAGCTCGACATGCACAAAACAAACACAACCCTTACATGTTATATTATTATATCATTAACTAGTTCTAGATATCAAAAAATATGTACACATGAATAACAAATACTAGTCGACTAGGGTTTAAGTTAGTGACTTAATTTGTTTGAACCTTTTTAACATTATACATATATATACATACATGTTATATAAGCTAGATTAATTCATATATAGTCTTAGAGTTCCATGCATGTGTTAATAAATCAAAGAAAACATAGAACAAGGAAAATAGGAATACCAAGACTTTGAGTAAGTCGTATAGAAGCAAAGGACAAGAACTTCAACACTTGTAGCCTTGAAAGCAATCGAATAGAAACAGAAAAAGGAACACCGATTGTTTTTAGGTTGTTAGGGTTTCTAGGATTGTTGTTGTGGTTCGTACGTATGCCAGAAAAGAGAACAACCGAACCTTTTATTTTTATGTTGTGTGGATCGAACATGGGCCAAGGAAACAAAGGAATCACATGGGCTTAAGTTACTTGGGTTTATTTGTTGTTATTGGATCTTTATTTTTAGTTATAGTTTGTATATAAATTAGAAACGGCCCAAATCACGTAATTATCCTTCTCATATTTTATTTTAGATTTCTAAATGTTTTAAAGCATATATGATGAATTACAAACTTGTTAGGACTTATTTGATATTGTATAAGTAATTATTAATGATTTTTAAATATAAGGGCATTTTGTTCATTTTACTCGTTTAGGATTTTTAGGTTTTACATAGTTCCTCATCAATTCTTGAGTAAGCATAATATTATCACTAATTTGCCTAGAGGGAATAAACGCACTCTGGCAATCATCAACCAAAGAATTTAACACCCCTTTGAGCCTATTAGCAATAATTTTACTAATGCATTTATACACTACATTACAACATGAAATGGGCCTAAAATCAGAAACTTTTTTAGGAGTTTGAGTTTTAGGGACTAAAGAAATAATAGTAGCATTAATTTCCTTAAGCATCTTACCATTAGCAAAGAAATCCACGATAGCTTGAGAGAAATCAACACCTATTATAGACCACACTGCCTTGAAGAACTTAGAAGAGAAGCCATCCGGTCCAGGAGACTTGTCATCATTCATACTGAAAAGGGTCATTTTAATCTCTTCTAACGAAACAAGTTTCACCATAAGATCAGCATCAACCCGAGACAACTTATTAAGGAACAAAGAAAACGGATCATGAATGACATCAACCACCTCCTTTATACCAAGGACATTTTCAAAATACTTCACAAATTGAACACCAACATCACTTCCACAGAAAACATTGCCCTCCATATCTTCCACATTCTCAATTCTGCCTTTGTTTCTTTTTTCTCGCATAGCAATATGAAAATATTTAGTATTAAAGTCCCCTTCACTTAGCCAAGTAATCATAGATCTTTGCTTCAAAAATAACTCCTCATCTTTGACAGCAGACTTATAAGCATTAAGAATTACAACCTCTTCTTTTCTAAGATCAACATTGAAAGGATCATTAACCATGTCTTCTTGAATTTTACATAATTTACACTTAAGCGACTTAACCTTCTCAGCCAAATCACCTTGACAGAACTTCAACTTTCTTAACGGTTTCTCCAAAAGCTTAAGTTTAGAAGCCAAGGAAAACATTGCAAACCCAGGAACATCCTTATCCTACACATTTCTAACAGTAGGCAGAAACTCAGCTTTAGAGGACAAGAAATTAGCAAATTTGAACGGTTTAGGTTTAGGCCCCAAAACATTTGGAATATTCAAAACAGATGAGGTATGATTAGAGCAGACAAACGGTAGAAAAATAGCATTTGCATCGGGAATTTATCCAATAACCCAATGTTACACATAACTTGTTGGGGTATAAAAGATCAAAGTACTGCTGGATATCAAAGTGCTGCTCTTCAGAGTACTGCTGAAGTCTTAAAGTCAAAGTACTGTTATTGATCAAAGTACTGCTCGTTGATAAGTCAAAGTACTGCTTGAAGATAAAGACTGAATATATTATTAGAATTAGAATATTATGTAATCTAGAATATTCTATTAGTTAGGGATTGTATACTTGTCGTTCAAGTTATGTAAACCGACTAGGGTTTTCCTTGTGCCTATAAAAGGATCCCTAGGTTGGCATTAGAGATATTAGAGTTTTACGAATACGATTTAGAGAATTTTTAAATATAAATATCGCATGTTTTGCATATTATCCAAATTAATCCCTTAACTTTCATTTTTTACGAATTAAACCTCATATTTTAGTAATTTACACATTAAACCCTTTAAGTTATATAATTTATAATTCGAACATTTAATTTTATAACTAACCAAATAAACCTTGTAAATATCCAAAATTACACATTATACCCTCTCTACTATATTTATTCGATTTACCTTTAACTATTTAAAGTTTACAAAACAAACTCTCAAGTTATACAATTTACAAAACTAACCCTAAACTTTTACAAAACCATTCGAACCCTTTTTATTTTTCACAAAACCATAACCCTAGCTCCTCATTAATTACCCTCATTAATTCCTACTCATTAATTAATCATTACTAATTAAACCTAATCCGAAACCCTAATTTGAAAACCCTAGTTTTCCTTCTTTTGTTTTTCTTTGCCGTGACCTACCAAAACAAACGCAACCTTAGTTTTCTTTTTTTTTTTCTGTCACAACCACAAACCACACGACCCTTGTTTCTTTTCTATCCTGGCCGAGACACACACAACACAACTCACACCTTTGTCGAGATCTTAACAAGCCGAGACATCCCTCTTGTGGTACCCTTAGTTCACACGACCAAAAATCAAATAAAACCCTTTATATGTTTTCTTTTGAGCTCGACATGCACAAAACAAACACAACCCTTACATGTTATATTATTATCTCATTAACTAGTTCTAGATATCAAAAAATATATACACATGAATACCAAATACTAGTCGACTAGGGTTTAAGTTAGTGACTTAATTTGTTTGAACCTTTTTAACATTATACATATATATACATACATGTTATATAAGCTAGATTAATTCATATATAGTCTTAGAGTTCCATGCATGTGTTAATAAATCAAAGAAAACATAGAACAAGGAAAATAGGAATACCAAGTCTTTGTGTAAGTCGTATAGAAGCAAAGGACAAGAACTTCAACACTTGTAGCCTTGAAAGCGATCGAATGGAAACAGAAAAAGGAACACCGATTGTTTTTAGGTTGTTAGGGTTTCTAGGATTGTTGTTGTGGTTCGTACGTATGCCAGAAAAGAGAACAACCGAACCTTTTATTTTTATGTTGTGTGGATCGAACATGGGCCAAGGAAACAAAGGAATCACATGGGCTTAAGTTACTTGGGTTTATTTCTTGTTATTGGATCTTTATTTTTATTTATAGTTTGTATATAAATTAGAAACGACCCAAATCACGTAATTATCCTTCTCATATTTTTTTTTAGATTTCTAAATGTTTTAAAGCATATATGATGAATTACAAACTTGTTAGGACTTATTTGGTATTGTATAAGTAATTATTAATGATTTTTAAATATAAGGGCATTTTGGTCATTTACTCATTTAGGATTTTTAGGTTTTACATAGTTCCTCATCAATTCTTGAGTAAGCATAATATTATCACTAATTTGCCTAGAGGGAATAAACGCACTCTGGCAATCATCAACCAAAGAATTTAACACCCCTTTGAGCCTATTAGCAATAATTTTACTAATGCATTTATACACTACATTACAACATGAAATGGGCCTAAAATCAGAAACTTTTTCAGGAGTTTGAGTTTTAGGGACTAAAGCAATAATAGTAGCATTAATTTCCTTAAGCATCTTACCATTAGCAAAGAAATCCACGATAGCTTGAGAGAAATCAGCACCTATTATAGACCACACTGCCTTGAAGAACTTAGAAGAGAAGCCATCCGGTCCAGGAGACTTGTCATCATTCATACTGAAAAGGGTCATTTTAATCTCTTCTAACGAAACAAGTTTCACCATAAGATCAGTATCAACCCGAGACAACTTATTAAGGAACAAAGAAAACGGATCATGAATGACATCATCCACCTCCTTTATACCAAGGACATTTTCAAAATACTTCACAAATTGAACACCAACATCACTTCCACAGAAAGCATTGCCCTCCATATCTTCCACATTATCAATTCTGCCTTTGTTTCTTTTTTCTCGCATAGCAATATGAAAATATTTAGTATTAAAGTCCCCTTCACTTAGCCAAGTAATCATAGATCTTTGCTTCAAAAATAACTCCTCATCTTTGACAGCAGACTTATAAGCATTAAGAATAACAACCTCTTCTTTTCTAAGATCAACATTGAAAGGATCATTAACCATGTCTTCTTGAATTTTACATAATTTACACTTAAGCGACTTAACCTTCTCAGCCAAATCACCTTGAGAGAACTTCAACTTTCTTAACGGTTTCTTCAAAAGCTTAAGTTTAGAAGCCAAGGAAAACATTGCAAACCCAGGAACATCCTTATCCCACACATTTCTAACAGTAGGCAGAAACTCAGCTTTAGAGGACAAGAAATTAGCAAATTTGAACGGTTTAGGTTTAGGCCCCAAAACATTTGGAATATTCAAAACAGATGGGGTATGATCAGAGCAGACAAACGGTAGAAAAATAGCATTTGCATCGGGAATTTATCCAAGAACCCCATATTACACATAACTTTATCAAGTTTCTTTAAAAGACCACAAGAATAATTGGGGCTTTTGTTCCATGTAAATTTAAGCCCAGACATCACCAAGTCACTAACTCAAGATTATCAATACAACTCCTAAACTTTTCCATGCCCGAAGTGATAGAAGAAGACCCAAAAGATCTCTTACTTGGTTCCAAAATAACATTAAAATCACCAAGAAGCACCCAAGGAGCATCTTTAACCACTATACTTTGTTTGACTAAATCAATCCATAAAGGCTTCCTACCAACTTCCTTATAATGAGCATAAACAAAAGAGGAAAAGACCTTTGATTACCATTAATGGCCTCAACAAAAATGTTCATAAGTTGAGAAGATTAACTGTGAAGGCATGATTCTGACAGAATTAGGATCCCAACCTATGACAATACCTATACCACCAACACAGGAAGAAGCATTTGAAATCCAATCCCAATTGCCCAAAACCTTAGAACAAACTCTAGAAAGTTTATTTTTCTTAATCTTGGTCTCCAGCAGGGCAAAAAAACTAAAACCACCATCTCTAAGAATATCTATAACTTGCTTCTGATTGAGATCATTATTAAGACCTCTTACATTCCATGCAAAAGCCTTAAGATTCATCTAAACCATTTACTTAGTCCCGTTATTCACAACATCAGGGACATTAACACAACCATCATCAGGTTTCATTTCCACTGCCATACCATCTTTGACAGATTCAACATCATCATCATACTCACAAATCTCCATACCAAATTTAGAACAGTTATAGTTATTGATAGAAGATAGTTAAGCTATGCAGAGACCCGCAAATTTAACCTAACAGAATGAGGCAGCGGTGTAACACACCTGATCTGCCAAACACTCAATCCACTTCACTTTTTCAAATTGGCAAACAGAGAGACAAGAACAACTTATCATAGAGAAGAACGATCCCTTCTATCGATCAAATATCCTGATCATTCACACTTTGATAGAGAATTACGAACATACTTTTCCTACTAAATCGCAGTCATTTTTGAGATTGACCCCTAACAAGGTATTTAGGCTGAAAATGAAGGCACATCCATATACGTCTCTAGGCACCACGTTAAGGTGGCTGAAAACCAACTTTGCCCTATCATCTGGACCCTTCATCTCATCAACACCCTTCGCACTGTGCCACTAGCCCTCACAAAGACCCAGACTATCAAGTTAGTTCTTTTCTGAACAAAATAGAATTCCACCACTGGGCCTTCAGATTTACTAACAGAATTACCTTCTGATTTCTTAGACCCCCAACTATTAACACGTTATTCTATACGTGATTAGGGACCTTTTATTCTCCAACCTTTTTGACTACATAACCAGAAAAAGATCAATCTCCCATCACATAGACCCTCTACCTTGCTGCAGGACGACTCTACA
>LBNU01002181.1:0-23365 GCA_014162995.1 Artemisia annua | reverse complement strand
AATATGCCATTGTTTCTCTTTATATCACCAAACACAGAAGTAGAATCACCACCTACAACATCCTTCCCATCCTTATCAAATTTCCTAATACTTTCATCCTTACCATGCTCACCATCAGCCATGTTAAGCTTACTAGCATTATTACTATCTGATAAAGGATCAACACAATCCCCAATACCATCCACCTTATCCTCCATACTCTCCCTATTAACCTCCATATCAGTAGCAACTGGCTCAATATGTGTATTAATAAAGAAACCATCATTCATCCCCATAGAACAATTACTCTTATCCTTAATAACATTATTTTTACCAGGCAAATCACTATCATTAATACCCTCCCTAAAAACCATTTGACTAGAAACCCTTATCTTATATAAAACCTTAGCCACAACATCATCAATAGGAGACTTACAAGAATTAGGACGCTTACCATTTCGTTCCAAAGGAGAAGACTCATAGCGGCTTCTTCCTTTACCATCAACCTTAGATTTCCGAAGTCTTTTGAGAATAGCACCAGCCCCAGAAGACGCAGATCCAGGAGATAAAACCTTGAGCTTAACACGATTTTTTGCCCCTTTTGGTCTACCCCTAGGTTTAGTAGACAAATTACTATCAGATCTATGAAGAGAAGAATGTTTTAATCCTTCTGACGAAATCTCAGTTAGAGTACAAAACTCCTCAAGGATTGGGTCAGGAGGTTTTACATGATCAATTGGCATAACTATAGTGATGGATATAAAGAGATATAAGCAAGAGGAATTTCAGAAAAGATTCACAGCCAAAACCCCTAAATTACTAGGGTTTATGGTTGCTTGAGGAAGAGGAATTCGCCAAAATTCGCCCACAGAGAAGAGAGAGAAAAATTTAGTTTTAATACTTATTCAATTGCTTTTGTCCATTTTCATTTGTTGTTATATGTTTTTGTCCTCTTTTGTATGTTTCTTATGATTTTATACATTTTTGTGCATATGAAAAGGATAATAATGGTTAATAACAGTTTAAAAACATATGAAAACGTACAAAATGTATAAAACGCATAAATACGTACAAAAACATATGAAAGTATATATAAAAAAAGAAGAAAAATTATAAAAACGAACGAAACATATAAAAGCGTATAAAAACGGATGAAAGCGGATGAAAACATATAAAATGGACAAAAACAAGAAAACAGATGAAAACGTAGAAAAACGGACGAAAACATATAAAAACGAACGAAAACGTATAAAAACACATAAAACAATAAAAAAAACGTAGAAGAACATACGGATATGGATAAAAATGTAAGAATAATGAATGAAAATTGTGACAACCGTGATTTTAGCTGATTAGTTTGACTAATAGTCTCGATCCATTTGTCTTTTGTTGGTGTGTACTATGTGTTTCTGTGTGGTATATGTGTGAGATATGTATAATATATCTATGATAAGTATGAATGTGGCACTAAATCCCTTTGCGTTTAAGGTTGTTAATATGATTTGAGAAGTATTGAGTTTGGGTAAGTTTATTTTGAACACCTTTGTGGTGTAGAAGTGATTTGTGTAGTTTTGGTGTTTTGCGGTTTTAAGTAACAAGTCTTCGTTCAAGTATTTGAGCGTTAGTAAGTTACGAGGAGGTTGTTTTCATGAGTTATATTTAAAAAGAGTGTGAAATTCTATTTTTGGAAACTTTGTTTTGAAAATGATTATTTTCCGAGTCGATGTAAAAACTAAGGTTTATCGCGTAAGACGTTAGGTTTCGTTATGGGAGCGCATAAAATATGAAAAGTATAAGGTCTTAAGTGTAATAAATAAATTTAATAAAAATATATATATAATATGTATGTGTATGATAAAATTCGGCCAAAAGGGTTTAAAAAAGGAAAAAGGAAACAAAATTTTATTCCAAATACAATTCCTAGCAATAAGGAATCCTAGTCCAACCCAAACAAGCCCAACACCCAACCCATATAACCATAACAAACGACCCAAACCCCTATTTTCCTGCAAATTATGATCAACCAAGGGCAAAGAAGAGAAGAAAAAAGTTAGGGTTTATAATTTTGAAGCTAAAGTCAAGAACAAGGTATAATTTCAATACCCGTAATGAGTTTAATTGTTAATTACTATTCTAATTCATGTAATATTAACTATGATGGATCTAGGTTTTGTAAACTTCTGTAAATTAATGATGTTAAACATGTTAGGATCATTGGTTAATAATAGTGTAGGACCGAAATTATAGAAGATTTGTGTGGTTCGGGAGGTCTAGGTTGATGATTAAAGATGAAAGTATTCATCTTTTCTAGAGGGAGAAAGTAGAGAGAGGGTGAAGAAAATGGAATATATTAACAATGAATGAATGATTACACAATTTCCCACACCCCTCATGGAGAGTCATGAGGGGTATTTATAGGCTCATCACACTACATGTTTGCCTAATCTACATTAGTAGTCCCTAAGGACAAAACATGCTACATATCTAGTCCGATTCACGTATGTGACGTTATCTTTATAAAATAGCGAGGCTAACAATCTCCCTCCAAGATATCGTAACACGTGAATTGTTACAATGAGACCTATAAATACATTAACAATGTAAAATTACAACAATAGTAAACTATTGATGCGCGTGGATTGCAACACGCACTACGTTTTATCTCTCGAGGGATCTCGAGAAGCTTGCAATCCCCACCAGGCAGTGTACCTGACCGATGTAGTATAGTGTAGTGGCAAGTACCGGGGGATTGATCGTTCTCTCGCAGGGAATAGTGTTCGTTAGGCTAAAGGCTACTCTAATCTAGGTCTAAGGGTGGAGGAAGACTCTTTTTGTATTTTTATATTTTATGAAAGCAGTAAAATCTCTGGTTTTGGAGGAGAGGGCGGAATTAGTTGCTAGTCAACTAACCCAAACATGATTCTGACAGAATTAGGATCCCAACCTATGACAATACCTATACCACCAACACAGGAAGAAGCATTTGAAATCCAATCCCAATTGCCCAAAACCTTAGAACAAACTCTAGAAAGTTTATTTTTCTTAATCTTGGTCTCCAGCAGGGCAAAAAAACTAAAACCACCATCTCTAAGAATATCTATAACTTGCTTCTGATTGAGATCATTATTAAGACCTCTCACATTCCATGCAAAAGCCTTAAGATTCATCTAAACCATTTACTTAGTCCCGTTATTCACAACATCAGGGACATTAACACAACCATCATCAGGTTTCATTTCCACTGCCATACCATCTTTGACAGATTCAACATCATCATCATACTCACAAATCTCCATACCAAATTTAGAACAGTTATTATAGAAATAGTTAAGCTGATGCAGAGACCAATTTAACCTAACAGAATGAGCAGGGTACACACCTGATTGCAAAACTTCATCCACTTCACTTTTCAAATTGGGCCAAACAGAAGACAAGAACTCCTTATCCATAGAATTAAGAATCGATTCCTCCTTATCCATCATATCCTGATATTCTAACACTTGATAAGAATTACTAACAGGAATATTTTCACTACTAACATCAGCAGTCATTTTAGAATTTGACCCCCTAACCAGTACTTTAGGCTGAAAATGAGCATTATATTTAGACATTAAAGGTGGCTTAGAAACCAACTTTGTCTTATCATTACCCTTATTATCAACACCCTTATTTGCCACTAGCCCACAAGACACAGACTTCAAGTTAGTTTTCTGAACAAAATTAGAATTCCCACCACTGGCCTTAGATTTCAAAGAATTACTTTGATTTTTAGAACCCCCACTATTAACACTTCTATTCTACTGATTAGGACCTTTATTTCCAACCTTTTGACTACCATAACCAGAATAAGATCTATTCCCATACATAACTCCTCTACTCTGAGGAACATTACCAGCAAAAGATCTATTCCCCTTATTAGCAACTCCCACAGGCTTATTATTCTTTCCAACTGTAACAAAACCCTCATTATCAATTTTACTAGCACTACTAGCATCAGCTTTCTCCTTACTAGCATTTAAAGCTTCTTTAAGAACCTTAGCAGCAATTCCATCATTTGTTCTAGGTCTAACCTTACATGCCACAGTAGAATGACCAAAGGTCTTACAATGAGTACACTGAGGAGGTTTCCATTGATACTTCACTTCTAACTTACCCACTCTACCTGGTCTATCTCCCAAAGCAGGATATTCAATCTCTAATGAATGAGGCAACTCATCAGAGGCAGAAACTTCTACCAAGACTCTAGCAAAATCAAGCTTACCAGCTTTCTTTAAACACCTTTCCTTGGTCAACTTATCCATTAACATAGGCTTGCCAATACCACTCATTATCTTGCCTATACCATTACCATTACAAAGCTCCATAGGAATACCATATACACAGACCCATATTGGAATAGTACTAGGCTCCACCTTTTCCAACCAAATACCAGGCTCCCAAACATTTAAGACTAAGGGAACACTATTAACCATCCAAAGACCACTATCCAAAACCGCTTTCATACCCTCTTCTTTTTTGAATTTGAAGTAGAACAATCCAGCGCTAGTTTTAGTTATATCAGCAATCCCATAAGCCCTCCACATTTTAATCAAATTAGCATACACCACTCTATAGTCCATAGATGTACCCACAAAATAACCATATAACTGTAAAGCACAAGCTTTACTCCCTTTTTTAATATCCTCCAAAGAGATAGAAATTCTCTTATTCCCATCACTTTGAGTAGAAACAAACTGAGGAACAAACTTCATTTGTAATTCCCTTTCTTCAACCCCTTTCTTCATCTTCTCAACAAAGGATTCAATGTTAACAGCATTAACACCAGATTTAGAAGAAGACCAAACAAGACTAGATTTATAAAACAAACTAGGACCAAATTGAACCTTAGTTAACCCGACAGGAGGTTTTTTCAATATGCCATTGTTTCTCTTTATATCACCAAACACAGAAGTAGAATCACCACCTACAACATCCTTCCCATCCTTATCAAATTTCCTAATACTTTCATCCTTACCATGCTCACCATCAGCCATGTTAAGCTTACTAGCATTATTACTATCTGATAAAGGATCAACACAATCCCCAATACCATCCACCTTATCCTCCATACTCTCCCTATTAACCTCCATATCACTAGCAACTGGCTCAATATGTGTATTAATAAAGGAACCATCATTCATCCCCATAGAACAATTACTTTTATCCTTAATAACATTATTTTTACCAGGCAAATCACTATCATTAATACCCTCCCTAAAAAACCATTTGACTAGAAACCCTTATCTTATATAAAACCTTAGCCACAACATCATCAATAGGAGACTTACAAGAATTAGGACGCTTACCATTTCGTTCCAAAGGAGAGACTCACAGCGGCTTCTTCCTTTACCATCAACCTTAGATTTCCGAAGTCTTTTGAGAATAGCACCAGCCCCAGAAGACGCAGATCCAGGAGATAAAACCTTGAGCTTAACACGATTTTTCGCCCCTTTTGGTCTACCCCTAGGTTTAGTAGACAAATTACTATCAGATCTATGAAGAGAAGAATGTTTTAATCCTTCTGACGACATCTCAGTTAGAGTACAAAACTCGTCAAGGATTGGGTCAGGAGGTTTTACAGGATCAATTGACATAACTATAGTGATGGAAATAAAGAGATATAAGCAAGAGGAATTTCAGAAAAGATTCACAGCCAAAACCCATAAATTACTAGGGTTTAAGGTTGCTTGAGGAAGACGAATTCGCCAAAATTCACCCACAGAGAAGAGAGAAAAAAATTTAGTTTTAATACTTATTCAATTGCTTTTGTCCATTTTCATTTGTTGTTATACGTTTTTGTCCTCTTTTGTATGTTTCTTATGATTTTATACATTTTTGTGCATATGAAAAGGATAATAATGGTTAATAACAGTTTAAAAACATATGAAAACGTACAAAATGTATAAAACGCATAAATATGTACAAAAACGTATGAAAGTATATATAAAAAAGGAAGAAAAATTATAAAAACAAACGAAACATATAAAAGCGTATAAAAATGGATGAAAGCGGATGAAAACATATAAAATGGACAAAAACAAGAAAACAGATGAAAACGTTGAAAAACGGACGAAAACGTATAAAAACTAACGAAAACGTATAAAAGCATATAAAACAATAAAAAAACGTAGAAGAACATACGGATATGGATAAAAATGTAAGAATAATGAATGAAAAGTGTGACAACCGTGATTTTAGCAGATTAGTTTGACTAATAGTCTCGATCCATTTGACTTTTGTTGGTGTGTACTATGTGTTTCTGTGTGGTATATGTGTGAGATATGTATAATATATCTATGATAAGTATGAATGTGGTACTAAATCCCTTTGCGTTTAAGGCTGTTAATATGATTTGAGAAGTATTGAGTTTGGGTAAGTTTATTTTGAACACCTTTGTGGTGTAGAAGTGATTTGTGTAGTTTTGGTGTTTTGCGGTTTTAAGTAACAAGTCTTCGTTCAAGTATTTGAGCGTTAGTAAGTTACGAGGAGGTTGTTTTCATGAGTTATATTTAAAAAGAGTGTGAAATTCTATTTTTGGAAACCTTGTTTTGAAAATGATTATTTTCCGAGTCGATGTAAAAACTAAGGTTTATCGCGTAAGACGTTAGGTTTCGTTATGGGAGCACATAAAATATGAAAAGTATAAGGTTTTAAGTGTAATAAATAAATTAAATAAAAAAAATATATAATATGTATGTTTATGATAAAATTCGGCCAAAAGGGTTTAAAAAGGGAAAAAGGAAACAAAATTTTATTCCAAATACAATTCCTAGCAATAAGGAATCCTAGTCCAACCCAAACAAGCCCAACACCCAACCCATATAACCATAACAAACGACCCAAACCCCTATTTTCTTGCAAATTATGATCGACCAAGGGCAAGGAAGAGAAGAAAAAAGTTAGGGTTTATAATTTTGAAGCTAAAGTCAAGAACAAGGTATAATTTCAATACCCGTAATGAGTTTAATTGTTAATTACTATTCTAATTCATGTAATATTAACTATGCTGGATCTAGGGTTTGTAAACTTTTGTAAATTAATGATGTTAAACATGTTAGGATCATTGGTTAATAATAGTATAAGGATTGGTGAAGAGATTTGGTCATTAAACACGTTAGTTAATGAGTTAGGGTTTGGACAGAAACATAGTGCTGTAAAGATACGAATATATTAATAGATGGAGATGAGTTAGATCACGAATTTTGAGTCTAAATTATAGTTCAGAGAAAGAGCTTTCCAAAAAGTCCAACCACGATTGATTTTGAGGTCTGGAAGTTGGTCTTTTGATTTTTCAAAGATAAGGTGTTAAAGCTGTTAAACCGGGACAGAATTTGGGTATAAGTTTGATGGTGAATTGTGGTTGAAAAAGTGATATCTAGGTTAGCCCTTCTGGGAAAGTTGAGTTTTAGGTTATCTTAGACTCCCACAAAAAGGATTAGTGATAAAAAGTTGTAGACGTATTTTATTCTGATTAAAACTTTTTGGTGTGCGTTCAGATCCGAATCTGGATAGTTGTCAAGTTTAATTTTCTTATGGGTAGTTGTGTGTGTTATTAGACCATGACCTTCTGGGATTAGCTTGTATTCTTATGAGAGACTGTGGTAAATTTTTGGTGTGAGTTGTTGAGCTTTAATTGTTATTATTTTATGTGGGTGAATGTACCCCAAAATCCTGCGTTTTCTAAAATTATTGTGCAAGGGATTTAGTGAGTGTTAGTGATTGGTGGTGTTTAGTATGGAGTCTAGGAGATCCATGGTGCGTCATATGAACCTTAGACATCCATCATATGAGTATTACATGGGTTATAGCTTATAGCTTGGCCATGTGTAACATAAACTTATTTGTGTTGTATAGATTTGTGAATTGTGTTTGTGGAAGCTGCAAAGTTGAGGTGAGTTCATAGTCCCATACTTTTTACTTTGTTTTAAACTAGGGATGGGAATGATGCTTGTCTTAAATGGTTTGAGTTACTGTGATTATGTGTGAATTAAAAGGCTTGNAGCCCAACACCCAACCCATATAACCATAACAAACGACCCAAACCCCTATTTTCTTGCAAATTATGATCGACCAAGGGCAAGGAAGAGAAGAAAAAAGTTAGGGTTTATAATTTTGAAGCTAAAGTCAAGAACAAGGTATAATTTCAATACCCGTAATGAGTTTAATTGTTAATTACTATTCTAATTCATGTAATATTAACTATGCTGGATCTAGGGTTTGTAAACTTTTGTAAATTAATGATGTTAAACATGTTAGGATCATTGGTTAATAATAGTATAAGGATTGGTGAAGAGATTTGGTCATTAAACACGTTAGTTAATGAGTTAGGGTTTGGACAGAAACATAGTGCTGTAAAGATACGAATATATTAATAGATGGAGATGAGTTAGATCACGAATTTTGAGTCTAAATTATAGTTCAGAGAAAGAGCTTTCCAAAAAGTCCAACCACGATTGATTTTGAGGTCTGGAAGTTGGTCTTTTGATTTTTCAAAGATAAGGTGTTAAAGCTGTTAAACCGGGACAGAATTTGGGTATAAGTTTGATGGTGAATTGTGGTTGAAAAAGTGATATCTAGGTTAGCCCTTCTGGGAAAGTTGAGTTTTAGGTTATCTTAGACTCCCACAAAAAGGATTAGTGATAAAAAGTTGTAGACGTATTTTATTCTGATTAAAACTTTTTGGTGTGCGTTCAGATCCGAATCTGGATAGTTGTCAAGTTTAATTTTCTTATGGGTAGTTGTGTGTGTTATTAGACCATGACCTTCTGGGATTAGCTTGTATTCTTATGAGAGACTGTGGTAAATTTTTGGTGTGAGTTGTTGAGCTTTAATTGTTATTATTTTATGTGGGTGAATGTACCCCAAAATCCTGCGTTTTCTAAAATTATTGTGCAAGGGATTTAGTGAGTGTTAGTGATTGGTGGTGTTTAGTATGGAGTCTAGGAGATCCATGGTGCGTCATATGAACCTTAGACATCCATCATATGAGTATTACATGGGTTATAGCTTATAGCTTGGCCATGTGTAACATAAACTTATTTGTGTTGTATAGATTTGTGAATTGTGTTTGTGGAAGCTGCAAAGTTGAGGTGAGTTCATAGTCCCATACTTTTTACTTTGTTTTAAACTAGGGATGGGAATGATGCTTGTCTTAAATGGTTTGAGTTACTGTGATTATGTGTGAATTAAAAGGCTTGAACTTATAATGTTATCGTATGAATGCTATGTGATGAATGTTGTGTGATAATGCTGTGTGGTCCAATTAGGGGGGAGTATCCAATTGGAGAGTAATTACCCCTACTCACTATTATGCTGGTTATAATGGGATCCAATTGGGAGGATGCTTATCCTGTTGCTCGCGCATGCGACCTAATTGATGATAAGATTTGGAGCGGGGGTTAAGTTTCGGCCCGGATGTTGTGTGATGGAATGGTTGTGAATGCATGTAGCTTGTATGATAACTAAAATTATTGTTCAGCTATGTTTTATAATAACAGTGAACTGGTTGCCTTGAATGTGAGTGTGTGTCTTAAACCTATGAATCTCACCAACATCATGTTGACGTTTTAAGCATCATTTTCAGGTGAGCATTCTAAGGCTAAAGTTGAGAGCAGCAATTAGGCGAGACTTAGTTGCATTTGAAGACTTTATTTATGTTCGGATTTGACTTTATTTGAATTTGGTTGTGATACGTTTATGTTCTTTTCATTTGGTTCTTTGATTTATTAAAGATACCTTTGGATTATGGTTTGGTTATTTTATTTTGGGGTATTGTTACAACACTTTGTGCTTGTACCTTGCTTTATCTTATGTGCATGTAGTATTTCTCTATTTAGACACCAGGTGCTGTGATGATATCCATGAAGTTACACACTCGCGTTTCCGCCTTGGCGAGGTGTGACAGATTGGTATCAGAGCCTTGGTTATAGAGAATTAGGTGGTTGAACCTAGACTATAACCTACGAGTCCCTCATATAGTTGCATTTAGGACCTATGTGTAAGTATAGTATTTTACATGTCTATTTTTCCTAATATAAGAGATCTTTATGTGAGTTTTTGGACGTCCGATGTTTTTTCGATATTTAGTTTTGTATATGTCATTGTTTTCAGTATGGCACCTCCTGCACGTAGCAAGTTTCGTTGGACTACCGTTGTCGCTACGGGTTGCAAGAGAGTTGGTAGGATGAAGCGGATCAACAGAAGGATCCTAGTTCCTGCTTGCATGCTTCCGTGTGCGATTAAAGAGAAGTTAGCCTTAGAAAATGTGGATGGAAAGGAGATAGAAAGGTACTAGACGAAGGTGGCCGATAAGGAAGGCTTCACCACTAAGTACCCTGGAAAGTGTCCCCAATTCCTAGAAGATGGGGGAGTGGTTTGGGCTAGACCCCGAGATGTGCATGCGTTTGTAGATCGTGTGGAGGATGAAGAGAGAAACCTCAGTGATGGCTTTGCTAGTCATCCACTACCACAGATCGAGGGAAACAAGAATGGATGGATAAGTGAAGAGGAAGAGTATGAGGTGGACTCGGATCTAGAGTCTACGGCGACTAGTAGATTTAATCCCAACTGATTGATAGGGGCAAGTGCTAGGGTAGAGCATGAGCCATTGTGCGACGTCTTATGTTTTGTGTCATGATTTGAAATTCTTATATTGTCTTTTTCCGTCTGGAGCCATGTTGGAGCACGATTACTCTTGAGTATTGTATCGATCTTATCCGAGTGTTTTTGATTATAGGGTTTACGTGATTGTTGGAATTGTTCCATGTGAGATGATTGTTTGCATGAAGTGTTGTCATAGGAGGGAGTACACTTGTGAAAGGGGGCATAGATAATTATGGTGGCCAACATAATTATACATGCGTCACAACACAAGTGGACTTGCAAGTATGATAGCATGGATTGTGATGTTTATGAGGTGCTATGTGATATATGTGCGTTATCATTAAGATGTGTGGTTTTGGAAGTAAGTATGCGTGTGGAATAAGCCTTATAACTATGGTCGCGAACATAATTATAAGGGTATCACACCCGTGGACTTGTGACCATGATTACATTGATTGATGTTTGTTGTTATATGTTATGGTAGATGTTATGTGATATCATGTTGATGATGGTTGTATGGTTAGAGAAGTGTTCTCTTAACCGTTTGGGCAGTGGTTATATGTTGAGGTGTAGGTGGTAAGATTCCATCCTACATATCATATCCTGATACCTCAATTATCGGTTGGTACTAATGTGGTGACATTAAGTTGATTTGTTTGCTAGACTCTTCGTTTGTATACCTAATTCTCTAGATGGCATCCCTATTCGTACCATGATGGTACAGATGCCATATCCTTCCTATTCGGTGTCGTGATTGATATTAGTCATTCGGATTTCTTTTCATTGGGAATTGGTACGTTTCTTTGGTTATTCCATGCATTCATTCCTCGAATGAATGTTATACTATTCTTTGAGTCCTGTTGGTTCGTGATAAGTTGGTACGGATTTTAATCCCTCCTTTACACACCAATTGGTTTTCGTGACATGTTGTGTGATCTGATAGTATAGATGTTTTTCTATGATCTTAATTCGACCGTTGTACGAATGAGTCTTTACGTTCTTCGCTTGGTTTGCAATGTATTTGCGTAAGTGTTCACTGGTATGAGTTCGCTTGATGATTATTGTGATTGAAATAGCTTGCGGTAGAGGAGTAGAGGTTGATAAAGTTATTCGTGGGTGTACTATAGTGTTAGAGGGTATTTCTTTTATGGTTGATTTGATACCTTTTTGGACATGGAAGTTTTGATGTGGTGATAGGGATGAATTGGTTGGCTAGGCATAAGGCTGAAGTAATATGCCATGAAAAGGTGGTTCGTATCCCTTTAGAGAATGGCGATGTACTACGAGTACAAGGGGTTTATTCTACCTAGTCATTCCCCGTGGGGAGCACCTGTGTTGTTTGTTAAGAAGAAGGATGGTTCGTTCAGGATGTGTATTGACTATCGGGAGTTGAACAAGTTAACGGTTAAGAATCGGTATCCTCTTCCTAGAATTGATGATCTCTTTGACCAGTTGCAAGGTTCTCGATTTTTCTCGAAGATAGATCTGCGTTTTGGTTATCATCAGTTAAGAGTGTATGAGGAGGATATTCCGAAGACAGCTTTTAGGACTCGTTATGGACACTTTGAGTTCACGGTTATGCCATTTGGGTTGACAAATGCACCCGCGGTATTCATGGATTTGATGAATCGCGTGTGTAAGCCCTATTTGGATAAGTTCGTGATTGTGTTCATTGACGATATCTTAATCTATTCTAAGACGAAGGAGGAGCATGGAGAACATCTGAAGTTGATACTTGGTTTGCTAGAGAATGAGAAGTTGTATGTCAAGTTCTCGAAATGTGAGTTTTGGTTACAAGAGGTACATTTTCTTGGGCGTGTGGTGAATAGTAAAGGTGTACATGTGGATCATAGTAAGGTTGAAGCGGTCAAGAATTGGAAGGCTCCTACGACGCCGTCTGAGATACGCTCTTTCTTAGGATTGGCTGGGTGCTGCATAAGGTTTATAGCGAACTTTTCGAAGATTGCCAAGCCTCTCACTTTGTTGACTCAGAAAAAAAAGTATGTTTGGGGAGAAGAACAGGGGATGGTGTTTCAGTCGCTAAAGGATAGTTTGTGTAATGCACCTGTTCTAGCGTTACTTGATGGACCAAGTGATTTCGTGGTGTATTGTGATGCGTCGAATCAAGGTTGGATGTGTATTAATGCAGAGAGGAAAAGTGATAGCCTATGCATCCCGATAACTCAAGATCCATGAGAAGAATTATACCACTCATGATCTAGAGCTTGGTGCGGTTGTATTCGCTCTCAATAATTGGAGACATTATTTGTATGGCACGAAGAGTATTGTTTACACTGATCATAAGAGTCGTCAGCATATTTTTACTCAGAAGGAGATGAATATGTGCCAAAGGGTCAGGTACACTGCTTGGTGGGGATTGCAAGCTTCTCAAGATCCTTTGATAAGTAAAACCTTTTTGCGAGGGTGCAATCTCACGCATCACATGACGAATCTATCAAGAATCTTGAAGGGGATTGAAAGTTTGGCCGATAACATTCATGAAAAGAACGTAATCGAGGAAAAAACGAAAACAGTCGGAGCATGCATGGCGATGTTCGCCGACAAGGAAGAAGATAATCTCAAAGGGGTCAAGAATCAGTCTTGTGAAGAAATTCTTTCAAAAGAAGAACCAAAGAACTGCAATACGACACCGTGCCAGCTTCCAACTAAGGAGGATAGCACGGAGAGCTTCATTCTCCCTTGCACCATTGGTAACTCTAACTTATCGGCATTGGCAGATTTAGGGTCTAGCATCAATGTAATGCCTCTATCTTTATTTATTTCACTTAGACTAACGAGCCTCAGGAAAACAAGTTTGGTAATCGAGATGGCAGATATGACGAAGGCAACTCCAATTGGAGCAATCGATAATGTTCTGGTTAAGATTGACAGGTTTCTGTTTATTGTTGACTTTGTTGTGATTGATATGGCAAATACTCCTAGGGAAGACCTCATCCTTGGAAGACCATTCCTCGCAACATCTCGGGCCCGTATCAATGTCTTTGAGAAAGAGATATCTTTGGGAATTGAACTTCATACGAAAGGATCATTTTCAATATGGAGAAGTCGAACATGCAAAGGCACAAGGATATGGCAAATTCAAGATTGGCAAATAGCGTTGTTAAAGATCCGCCAGACACATTTGGAATCCCAGGTGAAATCTTTAACTATATGACACCACTATGTTTAAAAATAGCGCACGATCCAGACTTACACTCAGACTTACGCGATGAAAGTGAAGAATCCTCTAAGGAAGATAGTGATGAAGAGGTTAGCTCATTTGACCCATGGCAAGGTACGAAACTGCTAATAGTAACAGTTGTGAGCCATTGCTGCGAGCCAAAAGAAAGCATCAAAGAAGGAAAGAGAACACTTATTCCTTCATGTTCTCCCTTTAACAAATCTTGCAATGGTGGAGGAAATATTAGATTGAGACAACTACGAAGGGAAGCCAACGTTTGGGCATGCTACGAGGAACCCGATTTTGATAAAAGCCCATGGTTAAAAAAATTATTTTAATGGGATTAATTCGGGAGAAGATGTAGAATGGACAGTTCATTTTTGTAGACCTGCAATCATGAAATCAGGAGGAACTACTCATGCTTGGCCTATTTGTGATCCCCTTAGGAGAAAATGTAATGGGGGAAGGCTAAACGAACATCTGGTTAAAAGATATGAGTGGGCGTGTTTCAATGAACACATGAGAAAGGAAGTCAGCTATAAAGAAATTTCATTTGAAGATTGGATGGAAGTTAAATTTGGTGAAGCTCAGTTAAGCTTTGCAAATAAAATGAAGTATCGAAGCGAATGGGCAAAAGCAAACTTTTTTAGAGATGATTGTCTTTGAGCCGCACCTTACATCCCTTCGACAGTTTGGAGTAGGACATCCGCCGATTGTAAAAAAGAAAGGGTGGAAAGGCTTGTCTCCCCAAATGATTAAACATGGCAGTGAGTCTAACTTAAAGACTCGATAATAAACAAAAGTGCTCTTTCGGGAGACAACCCGAATTATCCCTTTCCTTTCCTTTTATTTTCCTTTATTTTGTTGGTTTGGTATGTTTTGTCATAATTATTTGCAGCTTCTAGAGGAAGCTTAGTGTTGGGGAATCTCATTTTTGGACTTTTGCATCAAAGAAATTCCCCAAGGACATAACTACGGTGTAGTTCCATCCACTACTACACCGTAGCAACTTCCAGGTGTCAGTCTGGATTATTTTATCAACTATGGCGTAGCAAAACATTCTGGCCACGCCGTAGCTTTCCTCTGTACCTAAAACTTTTTATTTAACAAATTATACTTTAACTTGTATTAGTTTTTAAATGAACTTTGTGGGTGTGTTCCCTGTAAACCTTCACGAGACTTCAATTGTCCACTTGGCACACCAAGTGGTTTAAAAGGCTTGTTGCATATGCTAAATGCAACTGTGATTCCTACGAAAGTGAGTTAGGATTTTTTATTTTTCATATATTTTTCTTTTTTAGGTTTTATGCTTGTGGTAGTTGTGTGATTTCAGGGATTTGAAGTTTCCTCATTAGGCGTAGTGGAGGCACGTTTTTCAAACATGACCCTTCTGTCATTATCAGGAGCAAATTTCAGGGAAGTTCTCGTTCCAATTATACTTATCTCCTCTTTAGTAATTGTTTATTTACGTACAAAAGGGACTTTGTACAACTCAAGTGGGGGGGGAGTAGAATTATAACTTGAACTTTATTTTGCCCTATTTTTCTAGTTTATTTTGAAAAATTATGCCACTTTTAAAACTTTTGACATGTTTTTCCGAACCTAACTAGAATAGGCCTTAGCCGAGCACATTAATCCTTCATATCATGGTGAAAAATTATGAGTGTGCCGGTAGTTTGTAAACTTTAGAACTTTGCCTTTACATCATTTTGAAACCATAGACGAGTAGTGTATTGAGTTTTCTTGATACATTTGGAAGAAACTTTTTAAGAAGGCAATATTTTAGGATTATCACCCAAATAGCCTATATGTGTGCGTTTATCGATTAGTCACATCGACTATTCAACCCCCGTGTTAAACCTTTTTGTTGCACTCAACTTTAATGCAAGAAACCCCTAGATACACCATTTTTGAGTCTATCCTTTCCTTTCTTACCCATATTATAATTGTTTTGATACACCTATTCGCCTTAGCCTACCGTGTAGTCTTGGTTTATGGTTGGGAAGTTGCCACTTGCTCTAGTTTGAGGTTCAAGTTAATAGATTCAGGAATCACACCTACATTGAAGACCCATCTTTGAAGATCATTAGAAACCCACAATTATTACATGTATAGTTCATCTCAAGTGGGGGGATGATAACGCTCAAATTATACATATTTCTGTATGCGTTATTTGTGCTTTTATGCTTATATATTGATGAATTATATGAATATTTATATTTGATATTGTAGGTTCATGGGACGTGTCGTGGAAGAAGTGGAAGAAAACGTGAAGAAATAAAGCTTAAACAAAGAAACAAACTTAAGTTAAAGGTTCCCAACACCTGTCCACTGTTTTGGCCATATCTGGAACATACGGACTCCGTTTTACCTCCCGTTTGCGGCCACGGAAAGCTAAGAGATAGAGCTACAATTTCCATTCTTGTGCCAATAGCTGAAAAGGAACAAAAGTATGCCGTACTTGCACTTAAGTACGGCGCACATTTCACCAGCGAGAAAAATCATTTGAAGACCAGAAGTATGGCGGTTTTGCAAAGTATGTGCGCCGTACTTCACTCCTGATCAGATAAAAATCACATTTATGACTCCTATTTACTTCCTATTCGATCATATACCTTCCTACTTGGTCCTCAAGTGTTCCTAAGTCTATATATACCCTATTTGGCCACACGAACTCGTGTTAGAATAGTTAGCCATAAAAAACACAACTTAGAGGGTCAAGAGAACTAGGTGAGGATCTTAGGATCCAATGATCCAAACACTCCTTGTATTTGTATTACTTACATAAACGATTTGGTAAATTTCTTTACTAATACTAATGATAATGTTTCTGAGTTTTATATGCTTTTGATATTGGTTATTGGTTGGTTATGATATGATATTTAGACGATATTAGTATAACTTGTGAGTATGAATTACTTGTGCTTGGAGCTTGTTTATCCTTTGATTGATTATTGCAACTATCATAGGTCGAAAGGGTTAGTTGTTATAATTATATTTTGGAACATCTGTCTATAATGGTCTAATATCATGCTTGTAGAAATTGTGTGGTAAATTGATAAACAAACCAAGTGGAATGATGTTTAAGACCTTTCCTTATGTAGAAATGCCGGGTTAGGAGGAATTCATATGTATGCATATTCAATATAAACCATTTTTAATGCGCTCATGATAATGTAGTCTATAGGTTGAAAGGATTCTATATCATTATTGGTAGATATGTTTGTTACGATTAATAAGCCAATAATTGTAACTTGCATGATTTTGTTTATATAAAGTATTGCTTTATCTTTATCTATCATGTTATGTGATCATGCTTTGCTTTTCTATACACACGTTTTAGTTATTTGATATGTGACAATCAATTAGCTTTGTTCTTGATAAACATTTTGTTAATTGCTACAAATCCCGTGGAACGACCTGAACTTACCTTAGGCTATATTACATACGAAAGGGTACACTGCCAGTGTTGTGTTGTTAGTCATTCGTTTGGTAAAATCTGGTATTATAAATTTAAAGCTTTCGACACACATCAAAGTTTTTGGCGCCGCTGCCGGGGATTTGCTTAGTTGTTTGCAGATTGTTTGCTAGTCTTGTGCATCATTCGTGTGTTTGATATTCCTTGAAATATCTTAAAATATCTTAAAAATCTGTCTTCTGTTACTGAAAGTACGCCGCACTTCAGATGAAGTGCGCCGCACTTCCCCTGTTCTCGTTTGCTATTTTGCAGATAAATCCTGTAAGTACGCTGGTTCTAACACTAAGGCCAACGCACTTCAGTCCTGTGATCAAAAGGTACTCTTAGCTGATTAATTTCAGTAGTAACAAAAACCCAAAGATGCTAGACTCAGGTATGTAATCATTTGGAATCATGTTTTATTTGATTATACGCCTTGTAAATTTGTGAATAATTAGTTTGTCATTCAAATGGAAAAACCAAAAAGATTTTCATATTTGCTTTATTTTGCATTTCTGGCATGTTCGTGTTAATATAAATAATCATGCTTTTGTTAGTTTGTTAGTTTTTCTTTGCATTGCATCTGTTAAAACTCAAAAAAAATTTTGTTGTCAAAATTCATAGTACGCCGCACTTTGCCCGAAGTGCGTCGTGTTTTCTCAGCATCCAAAAATTTCAGTTCTCTAAATAAATAAACCAGATGCATTCCTTTTATTTTTATGTTTTGTGAAAACTTGTTATGCGTTTTTATTTGTTTTGTCTCAGCTTGGATGTTTGTTCATCTATCTTCATAATAATAATAATACATATTCATATAATAATAAAAAAAAAAGTTTCTAGCTTGTGTTTGATTTCTTTTGCATTCTGTTTAGTTATTATTAGTTATCTTTTTTATAGTCTTCTGTGTTTGCATTGTCATGTTTGGTTTGTTTTGTCATTTTTCTGTATTCATAAATATTCTAAAAAAACAAATTCTTTTAATGATGTACGACGCACATTTTCTTGTGTGCGCCGCACTTTTGGTCCTGAGAAATAAAAATATTTTTCGAATTTTTATCATCATAATGTTCTTTCATGTTTTTCTGTTTATGTTTGCATGTAGTTTGCATTTGTTAGATTGCTTGTGTGAGTGTGATCGTTTGCATATTTATGTTATGTATTAAAAAAAATATAAAATCTAAAAAAAAGGGTTTCTTGCTTTTCCTTTTTATGTGTGCTTGTCTGACTATGTGTGTTTGCATGATTGAATTGTTTGCTTGTGTGTTTAAATAAAAATATGAAAAGAAAAAAAATATATGCCCTGCATAATAAACCGCCGCACTCACGGCGAACTTTTGAAATTTTTGCCGCAATCCTAGTTTGAATTTTTGAATAATAATAAAAAAAAATAGACTCGATGTAAGTACGACGCACTTTTGGTCTGCAAAAATATTTTTAGTTAAATTTATTTTCTTTGATCGTTTGGGTATTATACTATATCGAAACAATATCTTAAATGAATCTGTGCCCAATACTTTCAGTTTTATTTTAGTTCGCATAAAGAAATATTAATAAACCCAAAAATATTTTTTCTTTTCGTGTTAGATTTTCTTTGTTATTTTTTTTTCATGATTAGTTAATATGTTTTTACTTCTTATTAATTTGTTTTGTGTGTTTGGTTGGTATGTTTGTTTACTTTTTGCTAGAAGTGCGCCGCACTTACCCTTAACAACGACGTACTTTCTTCATCAGTCTGCAAAAATAGTTTGTAAATTATTTGTTTTATACTTTGTATAATTATTATGAGTTTGTCTTTAAAATTTGAAAACCCAAAAAGGTTTTTTTTCGACTTTATTTTTGCTTTCGTATGTGTTGTGAATCTTTGAATAATACTTATTATATTTTCCTTCTTATATTATTTTTGATTTCGTAGTATTTTGAGTGTGCTTGTTTTTAGTAAATTGTGAATAAATAAAATTTTAAAAGAAATAAAAATTTCAAAAATATGTTTTTGAACTTTGTGGGTGTGTTCGCTGTAAACCCTCACGTGACTATAACTCGTCCACTCGGGACACCGTGAGGTTTAGAGGCTTGTTGCATATGCCTAATGCATTCGTGGTGCCTACGAAAGTGTGCTTTAGTATTTTACGTTTTTTGTAGTTTGTGTTTATTTTGCAGATTAAATAAAAGAGGAGGTTGGTCGGATGGCATATTATAATTGGAGGTGATATGATTGGACTATATATGGTTGAATTCACATGCTTATGTTGGCGTTCTGCTCAACACTCGTCTTTCAGAATTCAACCAAGCACTAATAAGCCCCGGGAAGTTTCGTTTCTCTTATATTTATTTTTCCCGTTTATCCTACTTTTAAGTGATTTTCTAATTACGCATATTGCTCAACTTAAGTGTGGGGGAAAAATGAATTTGAAAAATAAGACTCATTTTTGAATAATTGAACTTTCGTTTGCCCTTAGTAATCTAATTACTTTTATTTTTTTGTCACTCAGGGTAATATATTAGAATAAAACTTAGTAAATAAATAAAGTTTTTGAAACTAGAGATGTGTTCCGATTTATAGAGCAGATCCGACTCGGGATTGATGACATTACTTGGGCATTTATAACCATCGCCACTAAATGTGAGGATTTTGAGCCTATATCGGCATATGTCTTGTATGCTTGATTTCTTGTTTATGAGTGTGCCGGTGATTTATTCGATTCTAGAACTTGTGCTTGAAATCATTACGAGACCGCAGTGAGATCACATTCGTGTGATATAGGTATTTATAAATGTTAAAGAGGCAACTTAGGATTTAACGCGAATAGCCATTCCATTAAAATATTATTTATTCTTTAGCTAATTACACTGATTAGCTAACCACTCAATAAACCCTTTTGGTAGCACTCACTTTTAGTGCTAGATGCCCTTAGTATAACCTGTAGAGCCATCCCTTTCATTTCTTACATCCATTACAAAAATACAAAAATATATAACCTTTAGCCTAGCCTTACCCCTTGTCGAAAGTCCATTCGGTTGGTTGCTAGTTGCTTGCTATGTTTGGATGATTTTTGATTAATAGTTTGTTCGCACTTTGTTATGAGTGTTTTACCATTTCAACGGAGATGAAGAGTCGACCTTTATCTTTTGTATTTTTTGTGGTGTATGCTTATCCTAAGTGTGGGGGAATTGTTGATTGTGTGAATGTGGAGAGTGTGATTAAAAGAAAATGATGAAAAAAAAAGAATGATGAAGTATGAACAAGAGTTGGAGTGTTGTTTGTTTGCCAACTAGAGCGATTGTAGATATTTCATGGGTTTGTGGTAAGTCGTAATTAGCAACATGGGTTTCTTGGACTTTTCGACATTTCATTTTTATTTTAGAACCAATTTCAGTATATATTTTTCATGCCTAATCCATACCCTTATTAACCCTTAGCCTAACATTATAACCCGAATAAAAGCTCTCTTTTGATATTTATACTTGGTGCTTACGCCATGTCAGTGCTGTTTTGTTTCTTGTACAAGCTTATGTGAATTTAATGAATCATGTCTGAGCAAATTGAGTGTGATTTCCTTATATTCTTCGTCATATAAATAATGAGTGTGAGTGAATTAAACTTTCCTTATTCGAGAGGTGCTTAGTCATGTTATGATAGCTCGAGGATCGTTGTACATCTTTGTTTTCGCATACTAAAAATCCAAAAATATTTTTTATAATTCTATTTTTGTTTTGTAAAGTTTATTTTTTCTTCTTTGCTTGAGGACAAGCAAACCTTTAAGTGTGGGGGAGGGGGTGCTTGCGCTTCTTGCGATCTTATTATAAAACCAAAAATATTTTTTGATAATCTCATAGAATTTAAAATTTTCTTTCTTTTCTCACTTAGGTATTTTCTTTAAGTATGTGCGCCGTACTTCACTCCTGGTCAGTTAGAAATCATATTTATGACTCCTATTTACTCCCTATCCGATCATATACCTTCCTACTTGGTCCCCCAAGTGTTCCTAAGCCTATATATACCCCATTTGGCCACAGTAACTCGTGTTAGAATACTTAGCCATCAAAAACACAACTTAGAGGGTCAAGAGAACTAGGTGAGGGTCTTAGGATCCAATGATCCAAACACTCCTTGTATTCGTATTACTTACATAAACAATTTGGTACATTTCTTTACTAATAATAATGATAATGTTTCTGAGTTTTATATGTTTATGATGTTGGTTATTGGTTAGTTATGATATGATATTTAGATGATATTAGCATAACTTGTGAATATGAATGTTTATGGATTCGATATTACTTGTGCTTGGAGCTTGTTTATCTTTTGATTGATTATTGCAACTATCATAGGTCGAAAGGGTTAGTGACAAGTCGTTTTTCAAGCGGTGAAGCTTATAAACTCGAGTCGTTGTCCCAACGAGGATTGAACTGATCTCGTCACTCAAGATCGTGAGATATGTGAGATGAATGGGTTTGAAAGATGATTTTGGTTGTTTATACTACAACGACAATTTAAAAAGCGGTTAAAGTAAAGAAAAGCGATAAAACGACATGAAATAAGTAAACAAGTAAAGCTGCATGTAATAAAGCGACTAAAGAAAGCGGTAACTAAAAGTGCGATAAGAAATGAAAACGGTAAATGAATTTTAAAAGACAATGTGTTTGCAAAGCGACGCGAGTAAGTTCATTAAGTTTGAGCAAAAGGTTTGTGACGAGTTATTTTCTTTTCTCGAGATTAGTTGTCAATTAATCCTTTGAAGAGATAATAACTCTAAACAAGTGAATTAATCATTCCAAGGTTTTTGTCTTTGAATAATTAAATCACACGTCTAATTAATCTCTCGATTATTAATCACAAACGTTTAACACTCTCACTTAACTCACAAACCCGAGCCACTAAGCGAACACGTTTAGAAACTACTCTTGACTCATATTAAAAACGTAAAGCGATAAAGAAATGTAAAAGACTTTGTAAACATTTAACGTTAATAAAGTTGAAAACTATAAATGAAAAGACGTAAGACTTATATAAGAAAAACGACACTAAAAAGATTTTAGAAAATTTCGACAGCATAACGTTTAGTTTTAAGAAAAGTAAAATCCTCACTCGATAAACGATGAGGTGACTAAAAGCCTAGCTCGGCTTGGAAAAGAAAGCAATGAAACTAGAAAGAAAGGAACAGGGCCAAACTCGCAATAACTTAAATCCATACTCGCTAAAAGTGCTCCAAACTCGCTAACCTATAAAGTTCATACTCGCTATAATGTTCCTCATACTCGCAAGAAGTAACATGGTTCATACTCGCTAAGAAAGTAACCTCATACTCGCAAGAATTCACAATTCCATACTCGCTAACCTGAGATTCGAACCCATACTCGCTAGAAATCTTATCTCATACTTGCAAGAATTCACAATTCCTTACTCGCTAACCTGAGATTCGAACCCATACTCGCTAGAAATCTTATCTCATACTCGCAAAGACCATAAACAGCCCATACTCGCAAAGGATAAGGTCCCCATACTCGCAAATCTTATATGAAAATCCCAATACTTGCTATACTAGGGCTTGGAACTCAAAAACCATTTTAAACGACTTAAACTTATTTTTAACGAAAAATTAATGAAAGAAATTAAAGAAACTTGAGAAAGACTAGATAAGAAATACGTTAAGGACTCAAAATAAGCTACTAAAAAGCCACGACACAAAAATAAGCACTAAACCCATTTCTAAAAAGCATACGACTCAAAAATCTCAAGCAAAGGTGACAAGATAAATAAAAGCTTTAAAGAAAGATTAAGATAGCAAGTAAATAAGCTCAAAATGATTAAAAGACTTATAAAAGAAAGATCATTAAGACGAAAATAAGCTAGGAATAAGACATGTAAAAAGCTTGTATTAAAGATGAAAATTACACTAAAGCATAAAAATAAGCTAAGACTACACCTACCTTACCTCTACTCCTAATCTAATCTAATCTAATGCTTACAAATGAAGCCATCCAAAGATATTGATCTAGCTAGGGGGTTTGCAAGTTTGCTTACGTGTACGCTTTGCCCCCTAGACTTTTACAAGTCATAAAATCAACACGTAAACTACATTACAACACTAATAAACGTCTTAAATACT